>WBNM01040753.1:78899-196478 GCA_013399055.1 Ramphastos sulfuratus
GGGGGCGGGGTGTGTGTGTGTCTTTAAATGTAGGTCCAGCAGTTTGGGTGGGATCTCAATGGGCTTTTGAAATGAAGCAGAGGACCTTCCTTGGTGGACTGAAAAGTTGTATTCTTATTCAGTACTCAAAACCCACAATTATACTGTCCCTTCTACACCCTCTCTCCAGAAAATTTAGCATATACCAGTGTCCTACCACGCAGCTGCAAGTTCTGTATATGTAATATCCTATTTATTTGCAGGATATGCTGGTGTATAAAGTGCATTTTTTAAGCATTACATCACACCAAGCCATTAGAACACTCATTTCACAGGTGAAAAAAAATGGGAGATTGAATGATAGTAGAAGCCTGCTTGTCGGATCTGCTGAAAGCTTGACACTAACTCAGAAACTCTTAAGTGAGACTTTTCATTCACAATAATGAACTTCCAAAATGTGCAGAAAAAAACCTCTTAAAAATGCTTTTAAGAAGATCCTCAACACAGAAAACAGTCAGTGCAAAGATAAATAGTTCAAGGCCTTCGGCTTACTCTGGTTGAAAAAGATGAAGCTGAAGAACAGTAAAATGGATCGTGTTTAGGCTAGTGCAGGAGTAGCCACCCCTCCTTCAACCTTTCAGCTCTCCTGGATGCTGATAGGGCATTTGTATTTAAAATTAACAATATCAAGATATTTTTGGTCAGTCCTAGGGAATTTAATACAAGCTTAGCTCTGGTTTCATTGGGAAGATCTACATATTTAAGCTACTAATGTAAATCATCATTATGATGATTAAACAGTAAGCGTTGCAACGCCCTTTTGGCAGGCACCCACAGCTTGGAAGCTGACAGGTGCCCTTGTCAGTTCATTTTTGTCTCCATCTTCCTGAAAGCAAGCAAAAAGCTCTCATTTTGGGTTAGCATAGGATCAATTAAGAGCCTGTTTTAATTGAGTGGAAGCCAAGCTTTCCTTCAGAGTTACATGGGCTGTGTATTGGCTAATCAGACAAATTTCTCCCTTGTGTGACTCCTTGGGAAAGTTTCTTTGCGTGTATGCAGGAGCTGAAGAGACACAAACCTCAAAGCTTAATTGCTGGACCAATTTTTTCTTTAAGCTGATTTTCAGGTACCTTTAAACTTTCACTAAAACCAAATAAAAGGTCAGGTGTTCAAATGCAGTACATGTTAAACAAGAGCATTTATAGGGTTACAACTGAAAAAAATCAAGCACATATACAGAGCTGTGAGAGAAAAGCAACTTGAGCTGAAAGAGTTGGGTAGGCAGGAAAGGGACTATAAAGGCAGTTTGGGGCAGTTTTTTGCATCACGTGCATATTTTGACTTCTGATTTTTCTGCCTATTGAATGGTAGCAGGCACAGACTTGACAAGTAAAGCTCATCAGGGACTGAAATCACTACAGGAAAGCAATTCTGAAAATACAGGCTTGTTATTCTCTGCTGGCATGGAGGAGAAGAAAGGACCATTGAAAGGGCGATGGTCAGGAGCTCGGAGCAAGCAATGCATCTCACTAAACCAGTAAAGCACCAGGATATCCTTGCCATTACCTGGACTAAACTCTTATTTCATCCAGTGCTGTAGGAGAACAAAACAAGATTAAAAAAATTAAATAAAATCACACCGTCTAAAACGCACAAAGTTTTGCTCTTCCTTCTCTCCTTTCCCATGCCTTTCTCTGCAGCCTGGTGCCAGGCTCTGCCCAGAGAACAAACCCCAGATTCTAATGACTGGTATTTTCACAGGTGGATCCACTGAAGGCACACAGCCATGAATACCTTCTGTTGGGAATGATGAGCAGGTAGGTGCCATGATTGTTTTTACCCAGTTACATCCTCCAGCCTGTGATCAGGTATAGAAGCAGCCTTTATGCTGCAGTTGTACTGTCCCATTTCCTGGCTTCTGTCAAGCTTAACAAAACCCAAGTACTAAACACATTTTATGCCTTGGAGTATCAAATGTTCTTTGGTATCAGTCGAAATGGAGCTCTGTTCGTTTTCATTATTGCTTCATATGAAAATGTTAGCTCTATTCATATTCCATATTCAAGATGTTTAACCTGGGTTCACTGTATGAAAAGTCAATCATGTGTGCATAAATTCAATATATTTTCCCCATTTATTGCAGTACAATGAATATCTCACAGGGAGCAATGTTTGTGTACTGATTCAAAAATATTATCTCTTTCTTTTGCCCAATTTATTTTGTATTTATTTGAGGTGAAGCAGGTATAGATGGGTTAAATAAGCTTTATCATTGCTTAGGGTTTATTATGTTTAGCAGAAGAAAGTAAGGTGGTGTGAGTGAAGGAAATAAAAAAATCCATCTCCGAAATCATGCCAGCAAGTGGGAAGAAACACTTTTGCTGATAAACAGGAAATATTTTATTTCTAAAGTTAACATTCTTAAGTAAAAAAACAAACACTTCAGCTGAATTTGTGGGTTTTAAAACAAACTGTGGAAAACACTAAGGGAACTAAATAGAAACTATCTTTCAAGATGGTAAAACTGGGACAACTGCAAACACTAAGGTATTAAACAACCCATGACAATCAACACACTCAACAGCCAATTTTAACACTAATTAAACATATCTGTGATGAACACAAAAAAACCCCAGTCGTTTGAGAAATGTCAGTCAAATGATTATGCAATAACATAAACCCTTTACATTACTATTCCTATTTCAGGAAGTCACACATGCTCCAACTACTGTCCAGTGTGCTCAAAGCATCCTACGGTCTACTAAAAAGCTAAATAAAGAAAACAAGCAACACAGTCAGTGACCAGAGAAAGCTGGAGGCAGAAGGGCAGAGGAACGATTAATTGATGAAACTCATCCCAGAAATCCAGTAAATGTTGGTAACATCCTCCCTGGGTTCAGGTCTAACTCTGCAAATGCATCAGTTCTGTGCTGCTCATAAGAGTTTTGATCAAGACAGCAGCAGGAAATATTGGTGATAGTAAAATAAAAAAATATAATCAGAAAATGTCACACTCTGGCTTTTTTCCCCAGCCCTCCTTTTTGCAAGTTTACTCAATAATTTAAATGAAAGCTCTAAAGGGAGTTTGCCATCTCTGCTGCCCTATGCTGGAAGTGAAAACTGAATTTCAGACACTTTTTAACATACAAATGGTAAGGATTCCTTCTGAGCAGAAAAAGCAATTTTCCTGTACTTTTTGCACCAAAAAAAAAAAAAAAATCAACTACACACAGAGGTTGCATTCTGCCCATCTTGTCCATTTTATATTTTTTTTCACCTGAGGGGTAAATTGAAGCCAAGTTTTGGAGTACAGATTAACCTGCAACATACCATGACAGCAATCAACAGCCTGTAATGGGCACAGGTTTCTTAAACATGCTTTCTTGTGCATGTAAAAATAAGATTGTTATAGGCAGTGTAATACAACACACAGCATATGCTAGAGTGTAATAAGCACAAGTGACTGACATCTTTCAAACTCGTGCCCACCAGGGCATCCACCCCAGGCACAAAGCTGTACTGGAGCAAATCCTGGGCAAATTGGGTATCGGGGTGTTCAATTAATGTGTGAAAAGTGCTTTGAAGCTGAAAAGTAAGAAATAAGTGCTAGGTACCGTATTGTGTTTCAGCACGTAATTTCAACAGCTGCTCAAGATAAACACAAAATACCTTGAAAAAGGAGCACACAGGTAAGGAAAAGTCAGACCTTCAGCCCCCAACTTCTACCCGCGAAACACTCAATGTGATCAGGCAACACGCAGCCCTTGTAACCAATTCATGCCGTACAGAATGGGCACAAAGGAAGATCCTGGAAGGGCTGACAAACACTCAAAAAGCACATAACATTCCTTTAAAACATGGGGGTCGAGTCTGCAGCCATGCATTTTGCTGCAGTGTGGAACATTAAAGGAACTTAATATTCTTGCAAAGAGAGGTGATCTGGAGAAAGCCCTCCTCTGATTTCTCTATTCTGCTTAGATTCGTACACCAATGCCAAAACGCCGAAGACTAAATCAACACGAACATTATGCCATCATGTTATTTACCCATGGCAGGGGAGTGGAGAGAGAGTCTTAACGGGGTAAAGGCAAGTAAGGAAAACTCCACTTCAAAGCAAAAACTAATTATGTGTTTTACTAATTACATTTTAAAAAGATACACAGGGCATTACCAACGAACCCTGCAAAACTGAAAACACAACTGTGTCTGAGGCTGCCTTGGCCTGGAAAAGAGCTCCTGAGAATTACCAAGGGATTCCTGCTTCCCGCAAACACAGCGCCACTAATATTCTCCAGATTTGCTGGCCCTGCTACGAACCATCTCAAGAAAATGTTTACATTAAAGTCGGGTTCAGCTAGGAGGTCAGCTCACTTTAAGGCTTTAAGAAATCAGCAGCCGTCTTGTCTCCCTGGCAGTGCAGGGGGATGGGGAAAGGGTGGGTTTTTATTTTAAAGAAAAAAAAAAAAAAGAAAATCATTAACTTGCTACACAGACAAAACCTCAGTTTTTCACTGTTTCGTTCACTGTCAGTGATGTGAAAGTTTGGGGGATGATGTTTTGGGGTTTTTTTAATCCCTATCTTTAGGCATCCATCAATAAATTGTCAGCACATTGCCAAAATTTCTGCATACTTCTAAGGTGCTTTTAGACTAAGCCCTGACGTCTCACGTTTTAAACCTATAATGAAAATACCAGGCACTCTCTCACACAATTAGCTGTGATTTTTATCAGGTTCCTGAGTTTGGAACTGCATGCATATATCAAGTAAACAAGATAAGGAATTTATATCGTATGTATGCAGCCTTTACTCTTCAAAAATTGCTTCAATGAATGCTGAGTGGACACTGGATGATTTTCTGTTCCATTCTGTACCACACAAGGATCAATACAATCTGGTTTCATTTCAGCCAGGCTCCTAAGCTAAGCTTACGTCTTATTTACATCTCGTAACTGATAAATGATAGCAATAAAAGTGTGGCATTCCACAGGAAGAAAGTGAGATTATACTTCACCTAATTGTTTAAAGTAGAAGAAACAGTATTCCCACTTGGAAATAAATGCCTTAGAGGCTTCCACTGGTATAATTGTATTGCAAAGGTCTAACAACTCCATGCTGAGCATGAACAGATGCAAATAAAACTATAAAAAGTCATATTTTTTTCTCTGTTTTTTTCATAGCTATGTATACATGTAAATACATCAGAAAAACACAGCCTTTGGTTAAGGTTTGTAGAAATAATCAAAAAACTCTATGGAAGTGTCTGTGTAAGAGACTGGTCTTGTGGGCTCTTAAATGAAATTAGATGCACGTTATCAAAAAGCACAATGGCAAATGTTAATATTTGCTTCTACCACAAAATGCCTTCAGCAGATCCAGGGTGCAATTTACAGCAACTGTCCCACAAGATACAGGGTTGCCTTGTGGCTGACTGCATTTTTATTATTACTTTTTTAATATCCCAGAACCAGTTACTAACAGCACACAAACGGAGGGAAAGGAAATACCTGCATCGTGTTCTCGTTCTGTCTCATTAACTTTAAGTTATCTCTGTGCTAAGTGCAACTATTTTACCAAGGAAAAAAAGCACAAGCACGCATGTGTGAGCTACATGGGTGAAAAGAGAGGTAGAAACGGGCAAGTAAAATCCATGTCAGAAACAAGTTGTGTGCAGAAATAATCTGAGAAAGAGACTCAGATTAAGAGACTGAGTTAACACAAGGAATGGATGCAAAAATCTTTGGGAAAGGAATTGTTACTCTCCATTTGTAACTACTGAAGTTAGTCTTTCTACAGACTCTGACTCCTTTGAACAACTCCTTTTCCTGCTCAACAAATCCCAAAATTATTTCCCAAGCTTTCACTCACTTTGACACAAAGGATACAGGAGACTGTTTAGACTCCTAATAAGCCAGGAGCCATTAAAGCTGCACAGTACTCCTAAACACTGGATGGAGCAGCCAAGAAAACAATTCCTTGGAGAGGAAAACAGCCAGCATGTGCCCTCATGTAGGAATCACATACCAGAGGAAAAGAACTTTTTTGGACTGGTATGTGATGTGACTGTAAGATGCTTATTGTGCAAGGAGGAGCTCCATTTCTCTGGAAAAGGGGCATTTACTTCAGTTACCCAACCTCTCCCATCACCTGCTGAAGAACTCAGTGCTTGGCAAGTGCTGGTGTTGCTGTCAAATGGTGATGACTAAGAAATGTTAGTGACACATTAACTTCGAATCGTCTGAAAGTTATGCAGAAAGGTTTTTTAATTCCACTAGAAATGTTCCTTTTTTTCCTCCTCTTTCTACCAGGAAACGTTGGACACCCCATAAGAGTTCCTTAGATGAGTACCATTTTATGTGCACCTCTAAAGTCCAGTAATTTCTGACTATACTGTAACAAGGCAAAGAGCACAGTACAGTAATTAACACATCACTACCATATTTCTTCCAATTCAGCAAATTTACAGCAGAAAACAATTCCATGTAACCTGATTTAATTACATTAAAAATTACGCAACTTATTTTATTAAAACAGGATTGATCACTCTACAAAGAATTTAGATCCAACAATGACCTTCTGTGCTACTGTAAAAGGTGTTCAAAACCCAGGGAACATACAATGAAGGCTCTAAACCAGAAACTAATTATCTCACACACAAAATATTAAATCTGTTTCACAAATTATGTAAATCATATAAAAAATGAGGCATAATACCAATGGCAAACTTTACAGTGCCAAAATGGAATAAGCTGTATGTATACCTGCCTTCAAATTAACTAAAGCAATTATACTGTAAAATCATTAGCCCAAGACATAGTTTAAAGTCAAGCTTTAATAACTTAATGCTACATGTATTTTCTAACCACAGAAAAAGCATTACATACGTTTACACTTCCCACTAAATTTAGAGGAGGTTATGCTGCATTAAACCAAGGAGAAAAAATATTCCAAAAGAAAAAAAAGAAAAAAAAAAATGAAGAAATGAAAAAGAAGAAAAAAAATCGAATTCCAAAAATGTTTACTGCAGAAAATACACAGAAAACCAAGCTATCATTTCTTTTGGAGCTCTGCTGCCCCCAAAACACAAAAAGTTACTAAGCTTTTGGAAACATTAGGATGTTTATTCTAACTGCCACCACCAAAAAAACAACTCTCCAAAATGATGAAAAAATAAAGCACAAACTTATGCGATCGTGGCAATATTTTAAAATGCCAGTGTGATGGCTTTGAGTGTCCTGTGGCCTGAATTTCTTACTACATCACATCAGGGTAGGTAGAAGAAACAGCAGCTCATGGCTCAAGTGTGTCTGTACCACAAGGTGCAGTGCTACCCTCAAGATCCTGCAGGATGGGCTGAAATGATTAGCTTTTTGCAAATGTGGAGTGATCAGAGATCCTTGTGCAGAAACCCAGTAGGATTGCCAGCCTGCACTATGGAGACTGATGTATCCATGTAGGAGTGAAGAGAGTACTACTAAGGCAAGAACAAACAAGCTTTCTTACTCCACTCAAGATGTAAACATCGCAATTTTCAGAGCACCAGGGTGTGTAACACAAAGTCCTCCATGCCATCATGTGGGAGGACAAAGTCTGGGGCTGTGAAACATCTACCTGTTGCCTTTCACAAGAGATGGCTCTACTGTATCTTCATGTAGCCACATGCAGGTGTGACTTTTCAGCTGCTTTGGGATTCCCTCAGCATAAACACAAGCTACTGAGTAATTTATGTCTGAAAATGTAAGCACATACAAAATACCCATGCAACACTTTTCCTGGCTTGATTTAAGATGACTACATATGTTTTAGGGGGTGCAGCTAAAATCTGAAGCACCACTGTGATACATATGCGTGCACATGTACTTAAAGATTACAGTTTAGCTTTAACAAAGAACAGCTCAGACCTTTTAGAATTTCTTCTAGCTGTTCACAGCCAAGGGGTTACCATCAAACACTTTTCAGATTGCTATAGGCTTTTCCTAATTTAAAAGAAAACAGCTTTTTGTACATCAAGGTTTGATATCTCATGAACTACATGAGCTAAAAATTTGGTGCTCCACACCCCTTCTGAATATTTGCTGGGGTAATGTACACAGAACCTAAACGCTGCTTGAGGAAGGGATGTGGCTTTGTTCTTCTGCAGGGGAGAAACTGCAAAACTTCCAAAAATTGAGTAAAAAAAGCAACAACTTTTCTTTTGTTTCCAGAATACTCATTAATAAAAAAAACCAAACGATTTTCTGAATTTGTTACAGAGTTTTTAATATTGGAAAGCCAATGTGAGACTGAATAGCAGTGAGGTCAACTGACCAAAGAGCTACAATAACTACTTTTGTGTGTATAGCTATCTATGATCACTAATCCCATGTAATCAATACACACAGAATTCATATTTAGTAGGGGCTGCTATATACTGGTTTAGTATCACCTTCTGACAAAGAGGAGTACAAAAATGATGGGCATAAGTTGGGAAGAGGTACTTAGGATGAGGGAGAGAAGGGAAAGAATCAGAGAGGGAAGAAACTGGAAAAATCAACTGGCTCAGGGGTGACCTCATTGCTGTCTACAACTACCTGAAGGGAGGCTGTAGCCAGGTGGGGGTCAATCTCTTCTCCCAGGCAACCAGCAACAGAAGGAGGTGACACAGTCTCAAGTTGTGCCAGGAGAGGTCTAGGCTGGATATTAGGAGGAAGTTCTTCACGGAGAGAGTGATTGGCATTGGAATGGGCTGCCCAGGGAGGTGGTGGAGTCACTGTCCCTGGAGGTGTTCATGAAAAGAATGGATAGGTGTGCTGGTTTAAGGCTAATTGGAATATTTTAATAGAGAAAATTATATTATAGGCTGTGAAAAGGAAACAAGGGTGATGTCTACTTCACTCATGGGCTTGCTGACACAAATAAAACTAAGAACATAAACAAAAGATAAGAGAGTGGGGCTTGTGGTTCTCTCTGGGGTACAGTGTCTGGGGCTGTCCTGCAACTTCTGGCTTCTCCTCTCCAATAAATTAATTTCACTAATCACTTTTCTTCTAACTCCTCCTCCGGCTGATCCTCAAAACCTTGGGGTAAGGTATAGGGATGGGGAGAAGGTGGAAGGGTGGTTGGGAGCCCCTCCTGGGGTCTCTGATTTCTGGGAGGGGTGTTGTGTTTTCTGTATTACCTTTACCTTGTATATTTCTGTAAATATTCTTGTATATAGTGTATATATCTGCTTGTACATTGTGCTGAGCTGTAAATAGAGCTTCATCTAAACTTCCAGCCGGCTGAGTTTTAGCCTGGGTCATTTTACAAAGTGTGGGGGGGCGGGGAAGTCCCAAACCCACATCAATAGGGCACTTAGTGCCATGGTCTAGTTGATTGGATAGGGCTGGGTGATAGTTTGGACTGGATGATCTTGGAGGTCTTTTCCAACCTGGTTGATTCTATGAAAATTTGAGCCATATATGGGCTCACCTGCAGTGAAAATTAATGATGCCCACACAGCTGACTGAGAAAGCAGGACCACAAGGCAGGACCGATGATTGAATCTTCTAATAAAATGCAGTTGATTGGAAAAAGTATTTCCTTGCCTCAAAGTATTCTCACAGTGATCACATTATGATAGAAGCAGTCTCCTAAATATCAGCTGGCTCTTGATGTTGCATGACCACCTCCCTCACTGCAAACAGAATATAAATAATGTGGTAATTACAGTGACTGATGGCATGTAAATATTTAATACCATTTAGTTTTTGTCTTTAAGATGTGTTTCAGAAAGGAAAGTAATTAAGTTTCTGGAGCTGACTCTGGAACTTAGTTATGGAGAATAAGTATGGAAGAGAAGATAGTCATGGCAAGTCATTTTGTCTGCCTGCCACTCTAAATTTAAGAGAAAAATACTCGTGGGTGTAAAAATGCATTTCTAATTTGTCAACATAACTCAAAATTAGATCTTTGTCATCAAAAGAGCAGCAACAAAGCCAGTTCCCTGACAATGTTTTATCTGTGTCTTTTTGACTTACTGCTTGAATCTCTGCACATGCCAAATGCCACAGTACTTGCTAACTACTTAATCTGTTTCCTTTTAAAGTCATCATCAAATGCTCATTCCTGTACAGTTAATGGCAGGGTCTTTGTAATGTGTTTTCTTTTTAAAATGCAAATCCAGTGTCTCGGGAAGGTGGGTTTTTAATAAAAAAAAGAAAAAGAAAAAGAAAAAGAAAAAGAAAAAGAAAAAGAAAAAAAGAACCCCACAAACCTATGAATTCCATTCCATGCCTTTAAACAGCAATGTTAAATATAACACATGAAAGGAAAAAGATGTCACCTGATTTGAAAATTCCTCAGAGCTCTATTTCTCCTTTTACAAACTTCTAAGATAATGCGAAATATTTTCTGAAAGGCTAAAATTATAACCTTTACCTCTGTTGTTTCAGCAGCCCATAACCCCTCTTAACTTTATCTCTGAGAAATGAATATTTTTAAGGGAAAAGCAAGAGAATGAATTAATAGGTCATGAAATACCGTAAAAACAAACAGCAAGAAAAACGTCATTTCAGCTGTATCACAGCTCCAATTACTACTTACACCCCATTTTCCTGGGTTAGACCGTATCTTGATCAGTGATATCCCAGCTGGTTTTAGTTGAAAAAGTTTCCATTTCTATCTCTACTAATGGTGCCACTGATAAAGAGGGAGAAATCCATCGCGTCTGCAGCCGAACTGAAACTCCATCGAGGAATATATACTCATATACGTGTGCATGCACTGAAACCGTCAAGGAACATATATATTTATGAACCCTCGTCCATACACACAACATCTCGAAATACAGAAATCTGAACAGGAAAGTAGAGTGCAAGAAGCATACAAGTATTTAAAAATATGTCAGGGAAAGGACTGTAAATTTTACATTTCGAAATGCTGAATAAAAGATCAGTGGAAAGTAGGACATTCCTGCAAAGTTACAGGAGAAACCTCCAGCTTTGCCATGCCACAATAGTTAATTCCCACTTCTAGTTTTTCTAAGACCACACTGCCTGCAGATACACATGCAACATCTAGACAAAAAGAAAAGAACATATGCAAGGTTAAGCACCCTTAAGAAGTGACTGCAACAGTTCAGCTAATCCTTACACTGTCCCTCTCCCTTGTTTTATTGCTGTTCCAATTTACAGTGAAGTGCAGGTATAAAAATGCATCCAGAGAGGCGGCAGGATATTCTCACTCTCTGCATCTCTACAACTTTGGCAGAGAAGCAAAACATGACAAAAATGTGGTAGTCTGTTTTAAACAACCAGTATTCTCTTACTAGGCAAGCTGAAGGCATGATCCAGTTGGTCCTGATCTCTGCTGTGCCCAGAGGCTGAAAGTACAGCTGGGGACCTGCGGCCAGGCACCACGAGATGCACCCATGACCCTCAGCATTCCCATTCCAACCAGCAATCCCACCAGGGAGCTCAGGACACCTCCCTACAGCCACCACCTGCTCTAGATATAAACTCTCAACATCAGTGTAGGAAAAAGACCCAAAACTCTAACTGAAACCTGCCTGAGGTTTTTGGGTGCTTGCTTCCTTCTCTTTGGGGATGGGGCAGAGAGGAACACTTGGCCAGGGTTTAGAAATAGTAAATATACCATGATTTTTAATTTTTTTTTTTTTAACATTGCTACTATCTTTGTAAAAGACAAGAGAAGCATGAAGCAAAGACCTCGCTAATAGGAGTAAGCTGGAAAGCCCAATTACTTTGACAGGGTCCTTTTCAAATTCACATTCATCTTCCAAGCAAAGCCAGTCTGGCATTCGAGGATTCAACAAGCTGTAGCATAACTGGGTACTTGTGTGTTCTTAAAATAAACATTTCTTCTCTTTGCATGGAAATGTCATCTCTTTCAATTTACATCTCTGGAAACAAAAGCCCCTGGAAAAGTATACAGAAAAAGCTGGAAAAACCCCATCCTAGTTTGCAAACCTGAAGTAAGATATACAAAGGAAATGAACCTGTGATACTATTGCTGTAAAACAAACATTCTCTGTCCAGCACCACATTTAATTCACATTAGGTGCTTTTTTTTAATCCCAGGTTCTTCAATTTAACAATGACAAGCCGCATTAAAAATGAAAACCTAAATAGTTACAATTCTGTACACTGTTGTGTTTAAGGTCAAAACAGTCTATGAGATAAAGACAGAAACAATTTTGGGGTTGTTTTTATTTGCTAATGGATCAGTATAAATCTTTGTTGGAATAACAGCTTAGGGAGGAAAACAGGGGAGAATGTGTGGCATCATTATAGTTTTCCTTAGACATCAATGTGTGATAGACAGTATTTTGGATCACATTCCTAGGATCTTTGATTCCTATTTGTAATCACTTGTCAAACAACTTCTACATCTATGTTAGCCTGTATTAGCTAGTGTGAATACTCTCTAAAGTAGACCTTGAACAAAATCACTCAACAGGAGCCATTTTTATTTGATTTTAAAAAAAGAAATATTTAGGCCTAAATTTCAGAGCTTAAGTCTTCATATCCAATTAAAAGAAAAGTTAATGAGATTATAGTCAAGCAACCATATGAAGGCCTGAGAATACACTTTGTAGCTGAAATTGCTTTGTTCTGGGTCTATTTTTGAAAATATATTTCAACAGAAACTCCCTTTGTATATGCAGCACACCCCCATCTATCCATCCCAAATGTTCTGTACTCTTCCACAGCCAAAACCAGATTTCCCAAGACTGCAGTTTGGTGTACCAAAATCCATGTTCATGTTACAACCAAGGCACATAATTTAATTTGTGGACATTTTATGGCTAAATTAAAGCAGCTACCAAAACCTCCAGCCTGATTCCCTGCCTTTTCTGTCCTTGTATTTCTACTGTGTTGTGTTGATAATAAAAATTTCCATTGGCTTTCCTCCTGACCAAGGAAGAGATCGACCTGCTATTGATCAGATGTTCAGTTTATCTGAAAGAGAAATGAGGTATTTGAATGAAGGCCCTGGCTACATCTGAATATCTCCAGTCATATACAAGATCACACATTGAAATAAACACTGCTGGGGCAATTTTTGATGTGCAGAGTGCTCCGCAAACAAGCTCCTATTACACTGGAAGTGAAGATTTGAAGGGCTATAGCTTACTACATGAAAAAATGGCATTTGGTGAGGGGGAAAATACACACCATGAGCAGCCTGTAAACACATGGTTTACAATTAGTGAAAAGCAACTTGCTAGAACCTGGGAAAAGCCAGAAAAGAAACCATCCCATGCCATAAAAATGTTCATGGAGTTTAAGGTTAAGAAGAAGGAAGCACATTCCAAGATTCTGCTTCTTCCCTTCAAATAAGGTTTGACGGTCTTAAAAATACATTGTGCAATGGTATCTCTCCAACACAGCTACACAGCTGCATTGCTCTAGCACTAGCCAGACCAAGCACTGGGATACTTCACTTGGAGTCAAACTTCTTGGAATTGATCAATGCTTGGTACTGCTCCAGAAAAACAAAACAAAACAAAAATCCAAACACACAGGCTCTTACTGTTCCAAATACCATGAAAACCCAATTCTATGGTATACACATAGTTAAGATGTTTTTGCCATTTTCATTACCAGGGAGGATGTATCTCTGATCTGACTGATGTGGTGAGCAGTCACATGCCAGAAACATTATATGGGAATCTGTGGCAGCCTATTGCTATAGCAACTGCCAATAACTAAGAACATCAACAAAATTGTTTATCCATCTATTATAACCCTGATTCTGCTTGTTTGGGCTAAGACCTCTGAAAGGATGACTGCCAAAATGAAAAATATGTAAATGTTTGGTTTTTTTCATTAAAAACCCTAACAAAACACCAATTATTTCAAAATTATCATGCTTTTTAAGGTCAGGTAAGAGGCCATGAATCAAGAAATCTTATGTGCTAATACTAGTTTGGCCACTGATTTGCTACACAAATTGACCTAAGCTGCCTCAGCAGTGTCTGGCAATGATGCCTGGTATTGCAGTGACACATATGATGAATGATACCTGGTATGTAAGCGACAAATATTTATAGGGTGATGTGAAGAGACCCATCATTATATTAATGAAGTACCTTCTGGCATTGTTTTGCTTTAAGACAAATAAATGCTGATCTTGTACATATGGTCAAGGCAGCTTAACAGGCAAGCACACAATTTATCAAACACTAAGTGCAACTACAAAGAGTCACTGGGACCACAAGGCTGGGACTTGTCTAGAAGACAAAAACTCAGCATAGACTTCTAGATCCACCATCACTGTACCTCGTGGGTACTGCAGTTCAGTGCCTCTTTTCTTTGCCCTCCTTGCTGCTCTCTAGACACTCAGCTTTCCAACCAGGCTGTTTTCTCTGGTTTACCAGCACAGATCAATGAAAAGGCACAGATGAAGAAACTAAGCCCACTCAGGAAACGCAAGCTAGGAGGAGATAGCACACGAGGTGACCTAGCACCAAGTTCCGTGCAGCATTACAGCAGCATTTCCAAATGGAAACTCTGGTTTCTCCTCCCTTGAAAATGTTTTTCTTTATCAAAGTTTGGTGAAAATGTCACATTTTCCAGGAAAAAGCCACAGTAACCCACTCTTGTTTCCCCTCCTCTCGTCCCACACATTTTTAAGCATTTCAGGCTGCTGCTGTCACAATTGGGACCCAAAAGCACAGTTTAAGAGATGAGAAGAGAGGAAAGCACTAAAGTAGCTAAAGCTCTCAATAACAACTTTGGGGGCAAAAAATACCCTGGTGTTTATATTATATTTTATTTTCTTCCTCTTCTAGGGTACAGGAAAAGGATAAAAAAAACGAGGACCCTTCTTGCCTTCAGTAAACCTCACATTAATATTCGTAGTTCAGCATTTAGTTTCCTTAGGAGTGATGAGAAAAACTGTAACTGGTCTTTGCTATCTCTGTATTTTAAAGCTGGTCAGAAAATGGTTTCCTGTGAACAACTCTTCCCTACAAGAAAAAAAAGTGTTCTGGTTTACCACAAAAAGGCAGTTTTCTACAGAAAGTAAAATCCCTCTCAAGGAAAGTATTAGTGCAATTCAGAACCTCATTTTCTACTAAAGAATAGCTTGCAAATTTTTTTAACCAGCTATTACAGCTAAAACTGTACAGAATTGGTCATCATCTACTGTTTCCTGTTTTATCAAAGCTTGCATCTGATGCCCCACGATCGAGCTTTTCAGGGCAAAACCTGCCCCTTTCTGTGCATACAAAGCACTAAGCAAAGGCTGTTTGAGTGCTAAGTAAGCCAGGGAACTAATGAAGTTATGGAAATATGAAGATCATGAACTACTTCAAAAATCATTTTTTCTGCCACAGAAAGCATCTATTTATGTTCTAAAACTGTACCAACTATAACTTTAAAGCAAATTACTAAACTGTTAACATTTTCTCTATAATGGAAGTAGACTGTCTGAACTGAAACATACACAGAATGGTCACATTTACACTAACAGTCTTTAAATCCTCACTGAAAACCTAACCCTCTTAAGAAACATCTTCTGAAAGGCCAATATGGAATATTAATTTCTATTTTACTGACATGCCATGAAAAATAACCACACAGTGTAATCTGATGCATTATCACCTCAGAAGCTAAATGCGGTGTCAAATTTACGGAGCCAATTTAAATCTGTAGGAAGCTGGAACTCTTTTATTATTATTGTTAAGACAGTTCCATTTTGGTGCAAGTTTCGAGCTCTGCAGTGTATTTGAGGTTCCTTTGCCCTGGCCGACAGCAAATCCTTTGGAAGGGAGTCAACAGCAGAGAGAAGATAACGTTTCAGTGGCTCCAGTTCCCAAGATAAGCAAAGAGAAACGGTTTAAACCCAGTGATGTGTTGCTTTCTTTGCTGAAACATTTCTGCTTCTCTCTCCCTACACTTTACCCCCAACATTTAGCTAACTCTACTGTTGCCTGGGCCAAACAAGGGACATGCCAGCATGGATCATCCCATTAGCTGCAGCATTAACTTTCACCTGGATATTGACATATGGATGAAGGCAACCGCAGAAGCATATCTGGTTGGAAGAGACCTCCAAGATCATCCAGCCCACACCTCGACTCAGCACTGAAGAGTCAACACTAAACCACATCTCTAATTGCCATGTGTAGACACCACTTAAACATCTCCAGGGATGGTGACTCCACCATTGCCCTGGGCAGACCATTCCAGTGTTTGATAACCCTTTCAGTGTGCCAAACTACTGATACAATCTTTTATTTCGGAGCAAAGCCTCTGATCGCCTCTGTGCCTCTGAAAGTAACAAAGCAGAAGACCAATGTCCAAGCTTAGGTCAGGTCTTCAAAAAAGTATCTGCAAAATGAACAGTTACCAAACACAACTCCAAAACATCACCCACTGAGAAAATAATTAGTTCATGCCACAATTGTTACAAAAATGGAGAGGGAATAAATGACTGAAGATAGCTCTGCACATCCACTGCTCCAACAACTGCAATCATGACTGGTTATACTGTCAACCCATGTGAGGCAAAACCCAGTTCTGGTCACTCAAACTTCAACACTCACGGTATCACAGCCACCCTGCGAACACAGAGGCCTTGTTCCTTGCCTGCAGCTGCTGGGTACTGCTCTGCTGTTATATTTCAGGAAAATAAAACAACTGGAGAGATGTGAATTCTCTTCCAGCTCAATTGCTTGGCACCTACAAGGCCAAAGGCTCCTAGAAAGTAATGCATAAAGAAAAATGATTAAAGCAAAATCAACAGGGGCTGGACTCCTGTAGATTTCTGAATCAAGAAAACATCCCAAGAGCAGTTTAGCCACAGAGGTGAGAAGCCCCATGACACCATATCAGAGGTGGTGTGAGCAGCTAAGGATCTGTTTGGTGACTTATCTGGGAATGAGATACAGATTTGAATCCCAAGTGCGGATCCAAACATTGGAGCTATGGATGGAGCAGAGAGTAGCTCTGACTCGCATGTCTTAGTCTCACCTAGGTAAGAACGTGCTGTGTTACACAGATCAGCTTTTTGGAGCTGTTGACAGCAAAGGTAACAGACCAAATTTTGAGCCAAAATGCAATTATCAAAGAACAAGGGAACCGAGAATGCCGTGTATCAGTAAGGGGGAAGTGCAGTACCCAGTGTATTTGGGCAAACTCTCACCGCTCTCAAAGAATGGTGCTGACAAATGGCTTTTGATCACTTCTGGTCTTTGAAAGAGCCCTGGTGCTACCTCCTGGCTTGGAGCAGGGTCACAACACAGTGGTGGAAAGGAACAGGAGAGGGAGTTTTCAAGTTAGAGGAACAAAGCGAAAGAGAAAAACCCAAAACAGACGTAAGGAGTAAGTGACAGAGTCACTGAAGTGGTTTCAGTGAAAGGTGATCACCACCTTCTCCCAGCAGCACATTTAATCATCCTTGATGCAATTTCACTAAAGCAAATTCTATTTAATTTCATTGTGCCTGACCAAGCAATGCAATTCCTACTAGCTGGACACTTTCTAGCCTTCACATCAGGCTTTTGCAATAGCACTCATTCCCTCGAATTTATCAGTGCATTTATCACAGCAGTTCCAAAAGCGCCAGCTCCATGAGGCAGAACCTGGTGCTCAATACTTTATTTGTATTCAGCAGATCGACCTTTGCATTCTGTCCTGGTATGCTGATAATTTCCCCTGTTTCCAGGAGAACTCCAACTGCCCTGTCACGTAATCACTCCCCTGTCTGACGAGCAGAGCACTTTCCTTCACATCAGTTCTGGTGCCTTGCATATTTATACAGCTTTTAGCAGTCCAACCAGCCTAAAGCTTAACCTATAGACAGTTATATTCATTCTGCTACAAAACTAACAAAACTCAGCTATTTAGATTACTGGATTTAAGACCAAATGCCACACTTTCAATGATTCTTTTGAAGAAAAAAACCCACAACTATTCACAAAAGACAATCAAAGATGGATTTGAGAATCTCTAGATACAGGATGCACCTAAAAACCCCAAGATGTATCTTGTAGCAGTGACATTTTTACTACCAATCTAAAGGCCATCAGACACTGAATGAAAAACAGAAAACCTCCCTGAGAATCTTTCCCTTGTAATTGTTTCTGTACTTAATAATTTGTTAGTAAAGCAGCAGGAGATTAATGGGGAGATCATAAATGATAATGATGTACATAGAAATAGGTGAAGTTCTAAAAAAAAAATTAGTAATTATTCAAGTTCCTCTCATACATCACTCAAAATGTATCAGTTGTCATGTCAGCCCACCTTCCCAAAGCCAGTTTGGGGTTTGCAGTTGTACCCTTTGCCATCTGCACAGTAGAAAATGTGATCTGTGTGGCATAATTCCTCTTTAGCTTGGATTGGATCCAGGTCAAAGAGCTCTGTATTTTCAGCCCATTAGTCATGGGAATTAGAAGTATTATACAGCTGCTTTTAATTGGTAGTTCATGCTCAACCACTGCAATCCAGTCTACGATTGCAAAACTAGCTAAATTATATTCTCAATAAAACATCATTCAGCCAACAAAAAACCTGTCCCAAAGCAAACTACATCTCACATGCATAAGTAAAACATAACTAGCTCCACACTCAACGATCATGGGAAAAATGTTGATGATCAGCCACAACTGGCCACTGGAGCAAAGCCCCAGCTCAGTGCCACGTTCCACCCTAGCTCCCTTTCAAAGGAAAGTCGTTCTCAATGCTCGACTGGTCAAACACAACATTAAGTAGCAAGCACTAAAAAGTTAATTGAATGTTTGCCAGGAGATGTATGCCCCATTTTTATACTGGATAATTAATTTCTTTGTTTTTATAAGAATTTTAAAGAGTGACCAACATGCACCCTGGGGGTAATGATCTTCATTCAAGGGAGACTTCTGACTTTTTGTGATACAGGACTTATTTGTACTGGGAAACACTCCAAGATTATGCTCATGTAGGTGCTTGCTTTAACATTACACAAACTCTTGGATCTATTTTAACATAGGCAGCCAGTATCTTTGTACACCTCTCCTAAAAGAAGACTATTTCAGTTCAAGGATCTCAATACATTTGTTCTTAGGAGTATTTTACAAGCAAGGTGAGAGAGGCATAGGTGAAGCACCTTGGGCTGGGGGTGCATTGGAAGACTATGGATGGCTGTGGAGAAGGGGCTACCTCTGCTTCTAGTACTGTACTTTCAAAATTACAAGACCTGTCATTTCTCATCTCTCTAAACCCTATTACACACGATAATGGGGCTTTGCTGTTGACAGTGTGAGCTACTGATGAAGATAAACTGCAGTTTTGGGGCTTAAATTTTTTTATTCCTTAGGTTACTATCAACCTTGTCAGGAGTTATAATTTTAAAGTATACTCAAACTGTCAAAACAGTGCCATATTTAGAGCCAGAAAGGAAATATGGACTATTAGCACACTGCAACACAGGACAAAGCTTCAATGCACCCACAGACTTCTTGTCTACTACTTTTTTGGAATAAAAATCCAGAACTATCTTTACCATGACTGTGCCTTTGCTGCTTATGATGAATGTTGATCTAATTTAAAACCTTAATTGTTCCTAGACCATTACAATCTGAGAGTAACTGTCATTGCTCTGCAAACAAGTATTTCAAATACTTCAATTCCCTATGCTAAAGAAAAAATTGGCAAGTAAACAAGCAGTATCATGCTCCTTTCTTCAGACTCTCCCTGTGATGACTGCAGGAGCTACTGCTGATTACAGCAGTGATGAAAATACACTGGCTATCTACATAGCATTTAAGCTCTTTAGGCTTTGCCATTAAACATGACCAACTATGGGAATGACCACAGAAACACTAGATCTAATTTTTTTTTAAGCTTTCACCTGTTTTGTTTAGAAGTTTGTGCAATTTTTGCACTCTGTTTTTTGACTGTCATCTGAACTCCTATGTCCTCTAAAACTACCCCAGTTATTACAATCATTAACAATAGAACCAGGAGAGGAGGCTGAAAGATAAACAGGATGATGACGAGAGTTTAGCTGCTAACCTGAGCTAGCTCCTGCATGTCTCAACATGTCTCCACTCCAAAACAATCAACAAGCATTCGCTCTCCATGGGCACCTCCAGTATTCTTACTGCTAGCACTAACTAGAAGATGTTACATGTCAACCTGAAAAAGATGATGCCAACCCAGACAGGGTGGAGAAGTCGGCTCAAGTGAACAACCTGAGGTCCAACAAGGCCAAGTGGAAGATCCTATATGTGGGTTGGGACAATCCTCATTATCAATACAGACTGAAGGATGATGTGATAGAGAGCAGCCCTGTGGAAGACGACTTGGAGGTACCGGTGGACAAAAAGCTGGATGTAAACCAGCAGTGTGCACTTGCAGCCCAGAAGGCCAAATGCATCCTGGGTTGCATACAAAGAAGCATGACCAGCAGACTCAGAGGTGATTCTGCAATTCTGCTTTGGTGAAACTCCATCTGGAGTTCTGTGTCAAGCTCTGGGGCCCTCAACACAAGGAGGAGCGGGTCCAGAAAAGGGCAACAAAAAAAAAAAAAAAAAAAAATCAAAGAGTTGGCGCACCTCTCCTATCAAAACGGGATGANCAGGAAGAGAGGATGTTCAGTATGGACAAGAGAAGGTTCCAGGGAGACCTTGTAGTAGCCATCCAGTACCTAAAAGAGGCCTACAAGAAAGCTGGGGAGGTTCCCAAGGGGATGCAGCACTAGGACAAGGGACAACAGTTTTAAACTAAAGGGCAGATTTAGAGCAGGTATTAGGAAGTTCTTTACTATGAGGGTGGTGAAACGTTGGAACAGGTTGCCCAGAAAGATGGTGGAGGCCATACCCTGGAGACATTCAAGGTTAGGCTTGATGAGATTCTAGTTGAAGATGTCCCTGCTTACTGCAAGGGGGTTGGACTAGATGGCCTTTGAAGGTCCCTTTCAACCCAGTGCATAACATGATTCTACATTTAAAGAGGTTTTTCTTTGCTGTCTGAGTACCTGTATGAAAGAAAACTTTAGCTATCCACATCATAAAAGGCCAACTTTCACAAAGGTGTCTGTTGACAAAGCATCTTGCTACTGCTAGCTGGACCTTCTTCTAACTCTCAGTTGGAATTTTGTTGACAACAGTAGTGATGTCAGCAAATCGAACTGTGCCATCCCACTCCCTTTACTCTGCTCACTGCGTAGGTTACCTGCACTCTGGTTTGGAGTGCAATAGGCATGCACACCATTATGAGACCTTCCAATTTTATCACTCTTGGGATTGTAGTTTTCCTGCTTGAATGAAACTAACCTTAACCTGTACACTGCAGCTCTATGTAAGCCAGAATATCGGCGCTGAAGTATACAGTGGTGTTCTACTGGTGAGATTCCAGTAATGGGCACACAGGTTATTGTGGATATTTCTACATGGAAGCTTGATCTTTCTGTCCTCATATGTATCTAGAAATGTAGGCCACAGATAGTGCTTTTTCTCAGTCAGCAAACTCAGCTGGAGAGGAATTTGCTCATTCTTCAGGGAGGGTGGTGGGGAGATGCTGGAGCATCACCAGCACAGGGATTGCTGTCTGCAGCTCACCAACATGCTCCTCCCTAGAGTAGCCCTGTCTAAGGTAAAGGCATCTACAAAAAAAAAAAAAAGATCTGCAGGTCTTCTGCAAGTGGATGGCAGCAGATTTCACTTCAAATCTAAGTAAGGCAAACTACAAGGAAAACCTCATCTTCTTCGTGCTACTAAAATGACAGAAAAGATGCAAACCCAGTAATTAGATTTTTTTTGCAGAGCAATAAAAACCTGTACTCTACCCTTTCCCAGATCTCTGTTGATATGATGACAAACCGAAGAGAAAAATCTACTGTTTCTTGTGGAAGGAGAAATATTTTTAATAATATTTGGGAGCAGACAAAGCTGTTGTGGTGCTGAGGGGCTCGTGGTGTCCAACCACCAGCTCACAAGAAGAATTCACTTTATTCTGAAGGACCTACTGGTGGCATCTGATGTGTGAGCCTGGAGTATGCTCAGGTTTATGCACTGTCTTCTGTTGTAAAATAAAGCACATGCATCTATTGATCAAATATGAATTCCTCAAATGCAAAAGCTTTCAGAGTTGTAGCCATTCCAGACACTGTTCTACCATGCTACTGCACCACAGCTGAGTTTGAGCTGGTATTCCACTCATACTGGCAATTTTCCACTAACAACACATCCAAGTCTAGTAGATGCAACATTTCAAAATGCATATAAACTATTCAGATGAGTTCTTTTTATTGACAATCCCAGGGGAATGGAGAGAAAATGATTTGTTTTACCCTCAGAGCTCAAAGCTCTCTTGGGAGGTAATTCAATTGAAATTTCACATTCAGTCTAGCCAGGCAGCGATAAACAGATGTTTAAATTAGCTGCATTACACCATCATCAAATATCTTAAGAGGGAGAAAAAGTTTCCAATAAACAATGGGGGTGGAGGGAGCTTCCCAGTATTTTTAGAAGGAATGTTTTTCATACCTAAGGCTCCTGCAGCAGCTAGCACTCCTTCAGACACAGAAGCATCTGACAACATGGGGAACATACACACAAACACAAACTCCACTGGCATTTCAGAGAGATCTCTCACAGATTAGGCTACCTACATCCCCAGCACTTCCTTCACCTACTACACTTCAAAGGCACTTTCTCGTATGGTGTCTGCCACACCATGCTACCCCTTCTCCAGTTTTACCAAAACCATTTCTCTCTATTTAAGCAAACTGTTGCATAACTCTCACACAAAGCATGCAGAAGACGTCACTGGACTGGTGCTATTGTTCAGCAGATGCTGAACAACACAAACACCTCCCTATGGCCCCATCTCCACTCCCTGCTTCAACCACCTGAGCCACCGTGCACTTCCTCTCTCTCCCCTTCTTGGTCCTTCCCCACCCTGTCAAGCAGAAAAGCAGCATAAGCAAGAAAACCTGTGCCTTGCTCCTGCTCCAAGTGTTGGGAATGAGAAATTTCTCCAAAAATAACTAAATGCTTTGTCTGTGCCGAGGAGATTCTCCTTGTTACTCCTGCAAAATATCTGAAAGAGATGAATGGTCCAGAAGAATATTAAAAATATGAACCCTATACACTTCTCCCAACTACATTTCCTAATCCGAGAAGCTAAGGGAAATAACAGAGGAGAAAAAAGGCAAACTAGTATTTTTCTAAATGTTACTTTTGCTTTTTTTTTAAAGAGGTATTTAGTGTTTCTCTCTGAATTTTGTGTGCAGGTCCATGCAGGAGTCATCCTGGCTTTCACTGCAAATCATTTCTAGTTCTCATGGCTATGATTGTAACATGCTTTAAAAGCATCCAGAAGTTTCAAAAATCAGGAGGAACAAAATAATCAAATGTTCTAATAATCAAGATTTAATCACTGAGTTTTCAGTTTTGGGGTTTGGTGCTCACTTGTGTTTCACAGACCTGCAGCCACCACTCTGCATCCAATAAGAACCAAATGCCCTGAACCAGAGGTTCAAGTTAGCAGAGGTCAGGCTCTCTAACACTTGTATGCTTTAGGGTTTTCTCTTTGTTTTGCTTCTTTTGAAGTTCATTGTCACTTTTCCTTATCAGTAGTGCTCTTTAAGTCTGGCCGTGCCAGTTAAAGCAATTCTCTGCTGCAAGAGATGCATACAGGTAATGTTAGAGGGGAAAATGAGATTTACGATTCCAAACTTCCTGGACTCCGCACAAAGCAAGCTGATGAAAAATCTGCTGCCTGTTATATTACATTTACTTCAACCTTTAGCAATGATTCCTCCATCCTAAAAAAACCCCATAAATTCATGTATACATTAAACTGATTGGAAGTTCAGCCTGGTTGAATCATCTTTTGCATCATCACAACTGTAAAATCCAAAGTGTAAATGGTTCCTTGATGCTGTAATGCTCAAAACTAAAAGTTATTATTTCACAAACCAGTTTGTTGTTGGTTTTGTTTGTTTGTTTTTGTTTGCTTGTTTGGTGGTTTATTGTTTGTTTTTTTTTCCCTTCTATTTGTAATCTTGACTCATTTGGAAAGTACTAGGTTTTAAGCAAACCCAAATAACAATACTAAGGAAAATTCTTAAGAAGGTTGTCCTTCAGGTCAGCCACCACCTAAGTTTTTAAACCACCTTTTGGGTCAAGCATTTAGTATATGAAAGCTTGTAACAAAGCCATTTCTACCAAGATTAGATCATACTTTAAAGCAGTATGGAGCAGCACAATATGAAAAATGAGGCCAAGAGCTAGCAGTAGCATATGAAAAGCTGGAGTTTGCTGTTAATGATTTAAATATTGGGTGAGTGTCCAAAATGTGTGTGCTGGATCAAACAAAATACAAAATGCTGTATATATAGTCCATGGTTAAAACAAGCTACATGTTAGATGACAACTCCTATCAGAAGATAAACATGTTGTACTGAAACATATTTCTCCTTAAATCACATTCTTTTCCATCATAACAACTCAGGCAAAGTTCTCAACAGCAAGAGAATTGGGAAGGTAAAAGCTCTTTCCAACTAGAGGAAGAAAAACCAGCAGACAATATGCATTTCTCTTCTCTTTCATGCTGAATGCTCCAGGAAGGAGCTGTGTTGAAAACTCCACGACAGCAGCAACGTGTGAGCCCAAGTCAGCAGCACAGGGAGCACCAGATCACAGGAAAACCTTGATAGACATAACGACACAACTAATGCTGCAGTTCAAGTTCGCCTGACCCTTAGGTTACCACCACACTGCAGGCGACGGCGGTGGCGTCTTTCTCTGAAACCCAATGCATCAATGTTGTTGGTTTTTTTAAGGGGTAACTGAGCTTCCAGCTTCATTTACTTATAGGGTTAAGAACATGCAGTGATTGCAGCAGACGAAAAAGTAGCAAAGAAAGGGCCTTGAATCAATCTTTCCTTCAAATTCTTGTACCTTCCATCTTGTGTTTAAATTTTTCTAAACTAGATGGACTTCAAGTTACTAATCTCCTAAGACAATAATAGTAAACCTCCCCAAACCCACAGTTTTCAGGTGCCTAATGATTTTTAGTGATAATACTTCCAAACAGAACTCACGGCTTTGAAAGGCTCCAGGAAATAAAATAATGCCATGAAATCAGCAACTTAAATAATATTTTAATTGGTTCTGACATTCAGGGACGTTTCTTAGCATTCTGACCTTTCACTCAAGTATGCTTCACTCCAATAAGGAGGACCAGCTATTTATCACTGTCTTTGAAGTTACAAATTAACAGCAGCAAAACCTGCCCCCAAAGAAATAAGGAGGACATTTCCTACTAATCTTAGAGAGAACAAGATTCATCCAGGAGAAACATAATAAAAATTGCTCAAGAACACTAAAATACCATAGAGGAACACATCTAGGGAAAGGACTACAAAACTAGAGGCCACTTCAATCTTTATGGTTTCCTTTTGTAGGAGGGTTAGGAATAAATATAATAATAGACGACTGTTACATGCCAAGTTACATAATATGGCAATAATAAGGCTGCTAATGAGACCTGCAAGGGCAGAACTCACTGGCCCAGGTTGTGACACAAGCATCTCACATGCATACTCAAAGAAAAAAAGAAAACTGAAAAAGGGAGAAAACCAGTATAGGTATAGTGAAGGTAAAGATAAATTAGGCATTTAACCCCCAAAGGCAACACTATAAAAATGTATCCTTCCCCCACACCATTCCAAAAGTGTTCCACCACTAAATGCAGGGAATTTCTTGTCAAAACCCCTAAAGTTCATCAAAAACTTGGATACGAGTAAGACTTGTACAGCTCTGTTTAAAAAGTTTACTCTGAGTCTTTATGATTCAGCACAAGCCTTGTTGGGAGAGGTATAGGAAAATATTTTTATTCTTTGGGATAAGATATTCTAGAGCTGTCCTCCAAAGAACATCTCACACTTTTCTGTGATATACTTGGAATTCACCTATCATAGACAGGATAAAAACCCAAATGCTCTGTCAGGATACAAACCCAACGTTATCACACATACATTTCTGCACTCGTAAAAGAAGCTACAGATCTTCTGTCATTCCAGCCCCTGCTGACTTCTATTTTCACTTCTGTTAATTACCAAGTTCCGAAGAACTCTTGTCAGCTTCTGACTCATACTTTGGCTACCTCTTCCTCCTCCAACCTTCGTATGACTTACCTTTCTTAGTGTTGTCTAATGATTTATCATTTTTCTGGAAAACACAGAGCTAGCTATATCCACACAGAGCTACCTATATCCACACAGAGCAGTATGAACATTTTTATCTAAGGCTTTAGTAGCCTGTAAGTACAATATTCCAAGTGGTCCACATATAGAATACACTACCTCCTCCAGCAGATTACTTCTAGAGTAAATTATCTAACGGATAAATAACGTTCCCATGTTTTCCCTGAGTGAATACATAAATAGTTCACAAGTATATTTCCAAAAAATTGGGCAACAGGGGCAAGAATTCAAGCGACATGTATGAGAGCACAAAGTCTGCAAAGGTCTATCTGACAAACTCATGAATGCAAATGCATACGTGAAAATATAAGAAGTTCTGTGAAAAGCTTTAAATGAGAGCCAAAGGAAAAATGTAAAAGTAAAGATTGTGTTGAAAACTTTTGGGTTCTGTACTATCTGCTGTTTGTGAAGTCAATTTTTAAAGTAACAGCAAGTTATAATCCTAAATCATTTATCTGCAGTTATAAAAGTACTATTTTAAACTTATTATTTCCAGATTTACTTGTTTTCCTAAGCTTTTTTTTTTAAGCTGTGCAATTCACCTTTTCAATCAACCACATTTAGTTTTATGTCAATTAAATATAAGCGGTCCTGAAATTAACAACTGAGTACACAAATCCCTTTATTTCGACTACCCTACAACTGATGTAACCAGTCTCAAACAGAGATGAAAGTTTCCCCTGCACCATCACTTTTCCACCTTGTTTCTTCCTGCTTTTTGAGTATCGCAAGTTGTCCTATCTATTGAGGCCATACCAACACACTCATTTCACAAGTGCAGGACCAATACAGGCACTTTAACGATCTTACTTTATATTTCTTTTACCTGTAGCTGCACCAAGCATGCTTTTGAAACACAAGATTAAAATCGACCGTGAAAGAGAAAAAATACAATGCAATTTTTTGATATATCCCATCCACGTGACAGCATTACCTCCTTTGTCTCATTGACTCCCGGGGGGGGGAACAAAAAACCGAAAAAAAAACCACCAACAAAGGTCAGAAGGTAAGATTTGAAGAGAGGCTGGAGCTCAGTGGGACGGAGGAGAGCAAAAAGCTCCCCAGACTGGGGCAACACAAGTGAGATACTGTGGAACCACAGGAAGGGGAAAAGGAGAGACTAGAGGTCAGATCCTGGTGTTTTTGCACATCAAAACTCTCGCCAAGGCTGGTATTTTGCACAACCAGTTTCAGGCTGCAATCCCAGGATACCAAGAGTCGAGGTATGGATTTTAACAAGAAATGGTGCTCTGTTAGGGAAGCCGAGCATCTCGGGATCTGCCCGAGCCTTGCCCTAAAGCAGGACACAGGCAGGCGGGGGAAAGGGGGAGTAAAAAATGTAGAGAAAGCAAACAAGGACAAGAAACGGAGAAAATGAAACAGAAGAGCAGTCTGGCTCTTGCTTTCTGGCCTCATAAATCCTTACTAGCAGAAGAGAAGTCGGATGGAACAAAGCATAAATAAAGTATGAGGTGAGTTTTAACCATTTTTCAGGGGATGAAGAAGGAAAACTAAACAGACTGCACCTCTCCACCCTCATTGAGATGTAAACCACACAAAGGCGAAAAACTCATCTTGATGCACTGGTAGTTACGCATGTAAATTCCAGTGCAGGGAGCAAGATAAGCCTGAAGAATGCAGTTTCTCTCACCAGAAAGATTCAGCTTTGTGTAGAATGCTGTAGTCTAACTACTGTAACCATCAGGACGACTCTGTTTAGTATCAACAAAGTGAGCAATGCATTCGCCTCATGCTAAACAAGCAGAAAACCCAGAGCAACCAATTGCCACAACCTAGAAACACCCATACGTGAAACAGCATCCAACTTTGCTTCGTTGCAAAAAAATCCCTTTCTTTCCACTTCGGGCTCTTCTTTCTTCACCGGAGCGGCAGAGGAGTCTGAAATGAGAGTCCACCTGTGCAGCGCAATGTGAACCTCAAGTCTCCTTTCCTAGTGGAAAATAAAGTTTTATTTTAATAAGACAGGCTCAAGACATGCCCTTGTAGGTAGGAGTCCTGTACAGTAACACTGACAGCACCACTTCGCAACCTCTCTTTCCTCTGCCTCACCTCTAGTTATTTAAAAAAAAAAAAAAAAAAATTTAAAGTTATTTTGGCAGCTACAGAGCATAGAAATCTGCAGACAGCAGAACCCTTGTTCAGATATCTAGATGCGAAATTTTTTATTTTAACTATTAGCAGCAATTATGAAGCGTTTCTTTTGAAAGGCCGTAATTAGTGATGACAGACAAACAGTGGATGTGGCAGTAAAAGATAGCACCAGTTCTTTGATAGTACAAAGCAACCCACCAAGGCAGCGTGATAGTACTAGTTTCATTCCTTTTGGAGTTCATCAGTTGTGAGCGATTGAATTCTGCCTCATGACTGATAAATGCGTATTTTGATTTGTTTCCCCTTGAAAGCCAAGTACTCTTTTATTGGCAGGCTGATTAAAGTGGAATTAAAATGTTCTCTGAGGAAAGAGGTGAAAACTTGTCACCTTTTCTGCAGCGCTCCTTCCCCCCCCCCCCCTTAGTAGATAAGGGTTTTTCTGAGTCACAGACACCGGATACTTGGGGGTAAATTAACCAAACTAGTTATGTTTTAAAAGGACAATTGTTCTATTTTTAAAGATGTCATTTTCTGAATATTTGATGAGGGCTGTGTTACAAAAGATAACTTTTGCAAACAGTCTGCTCTTCCCCCCTCTTCTTATTAATTTTACATTAGATTTCGACTCTGTTCCAGCAAACCCCACGGTGACTCCCTGCTCCACAGAGGCTTCCTGACTACAACGAGCTCTGCAGGATTTCAGCACGGCAGAGTTCAGCTACATCAGCAAACAGGCAGCCAGAAACCTCAGGCCCCAAGCTGAAGTGCAGCTAAGCTTGAAAGAAATACAAATATTTAAAGACAGCACAGAGAACTAATAAAAAGCAGGAAAAAAATTTCAATGAAGCATTTACATGATATAAAACTACTAGACAAAAATAAATGTGGCCCTCGTGAATTTGCTATACCAGAAGTTTACGCTTCCCTCAATTTAAAAATTTCAAATAAAGAGACTAAGTACAAAGCCCTGGAGAGAAAAATAGTCGAAAGTAATATAATTATGAGAGCAACATCAGCCATTGCGAGTGATATTGTTATTCTCCATCAAGGAAGCAATAACTTTGATGAATAATCCCCTTAATGAACACCAAGATGGGGTTCTGCCTCCCTAATTAAATTAAATTAAAAGTGTCAGGTATCAAACCTCTGTGGTAAAGACAGAAGCTACACAGCAGCTTCCCAACATGGTATTATCAATTCTGATTTTGAATTTCCAAGTATTAAAAATACAAAGAAGCAATCTTTGGGTGCTCCAGGGCCAGGAGGGCTAGAAAACATACCTACAAAAGATGGCAATGGAGTATTAGTAAAAGGCTCAAAAGTAGGTGACTTGTGGCAAAGGTGGGAACTTACTTCTTAACTTAGCCCTTACACTCCCATGGCTGTGTTGCATGGTTTGAAAGATCAACTACAGAAAACAGAGAAAGCAAAATGAGTTCAAGCGAGCCATGCAGTCTTATCAACCAATTATCTGTACCGGATATAAGTCAGATCATCATTATTACTTTAGTAGGATTTTTTTGTGGGTTAATTTTCTTACTCTCTATCTGATGCAACAGAAAAATACAAAGCCTGAAGGAAAATAATCCCTATAATTTGCATTTTTAAATGCCCCTACATAAAATACATATTTAAGCAGATGCATCATAATGGCTGGAATTATTAAGTTACATAAGTATTTAGAGAGATTATGAAATACTTATTGATTTAACTGCATAAATATGTACCCAGGGAAATTTATATCACAAATGAAACTGGCCTAAGCCACTGTGTCAAAGCCAAAACAAAGACAATTATCTTGTCAATAAAAAATGGAAGGTAAAATTCAAAAAAACTGTGCTAAAAATAGAGGAACTTCATAATTATAACAGGTAACTTGGGGATAAGCCTCATAAATCCCTACACAGACACCCAAGTGAATGAAAACCAAACACTGACTTTGATTGTGTCCTAAGAATCTGTGAGGATTTAGGGGAGGAGGAGCGCAAAACTTCATCCCTGTTAAAAACCATAAAGTGGTGTATGTTTTATTTCTCAACTGTACCAAACCCTCTAACTGCATAGGCCCCATTACAACCAACTATTTAGGGCACCCATGCTACACTGACAGAGTCCTATGAGCTTTAAAAATTCATTAGGATCTTGGCAATAAATATTGCCAATGTATTTTACTGTAACTGTATTGATCCTAATGCACTTGACTTATCTACAGAGATAAAACTTATCTTGACCTTGTCGAATACAAACAGTCTGGACTAAAAACCTGCGATAGCCTCTCATGGGGAAAACATACAACAGATAACAGCTACAGAGATGATACAGGAGCAGCACATCAGTATTAATGTTTCAGACAAAACAAGAATTTTCTTGAGTATTAATTAGCCTACCAAGCAGACGCTAATAAATAGGTTTAAAGAACAAACACGTACACTTAATTAGAGTCTTTGTGGGCACAGCATTAGTCCCCTTAGAAAATGCATAACTCTGGATTGTTACAACCCGCTTCACAGCAATACGACACAGTGTGCTTTGCTTTTTTTTTTTTTTTTGCAATCTCCCCTCTTTGTGATAGGAAAAGGCAGTTGCATCGACAAAAAAGCAACCCAACCAACTTTTCCAAGTTGCTGTTTCCAGCTGTAATCCCAGCAGCGACTGCAGACAGCAGCATTGGCCTTGAGACATGGATCCTCCTGCCTGCTGTCGGGCAGTTTGTGGACAGATTCTGAAGAAAGTGGGGCCCTTGGCTCCTCATAGACCCGACAAGACCATGGAGGAACCAGGTCCACAGCAGCATTAGGCTCTGACCCCAGGATCTCCCCTGGAAGCCCTAGAAGCAAAGAGCAGTACCAATCTGCCCTGTACGCTTTCATTTCAAACTCTTTGGTGCTCCTTTCCTCCTGACTGCTTTTAGCTGACGATAACTTAATTAACATTTTCAGCTACCAAAAAAATCCCTAAATAAAATATTCTCCACTATTCCTACAGCAACAGAGATTTTTGGAGATGTTTTTTGTGGTTGATTTTTAAAGGAATGTAAGAGTATCCTGCCAGTCAGCGGCAGAGCGTATCCCTCGATCTTTAATGCAAACTTCTTCAGGTTGTTCCTGTAACTCAAGCAGTTACGGACAAAGAGTTACTTTCTGAAAGAAAACTAGAACATGGTTTTGTAATTAATTCTGTATGTATTTGCTAATTTAAGAGTCGAACACATCAGAATATTAATAGACTTCTACCTTCCAAATATCTTGTCTTTATAAGCAGTAAGAGCATTTTAAGTATTATGACTTAAGATCTCTAGCACCTTGGAAAATAATTTCTTTCTGGCACAATGTTTTGTAGCTGGTTGTCATAAATTACAAAAAAATTAGGATGTTTACAGGTGTTTGGACAAGCAAACTATTTCTAGGTCACAGTAATTACTTTGTATTTGCAATTAATGAAAAATAACTATGCCTGATCACTCTGTAATTAATATTTCAATATGGAACAACTTCTTGCAAAGATATGGAGGAAAACAAATGGAAGAAGTGAAAAAAAAATTGCCAAATAAAACCAATAGGTTTCTCACATAATTAAATATTATGGTCTAGCTTATGTATTTTTAACAACCTGCAAGTACTGACAATCCAAAAAAAAAAAAAAAATTATAGTACACATTTGGATACAAAAGTAGAATTATTATGGTGCATTAACTCTGCTATTTCTTGAGCAACGAGCACGAATTTTAAAGGTTTCCTATTTACTCTCAGCAACTAAATGAAACTAACTACACAGTCTTATATTTCCACCTTTAAATACTGCTTGGCTTTGAGAGATGGCAATAAAACTTTCTGCATTTTGATAGGCAACAGTATTTTGCATTGACGGAAGGCAAATAGAGACAAAAATAATACAATCCACAGCAGTGGCACAAAGAATAAGGCTCCATTGCTAATTATACAGGGAACTGAATTTAATTACATGGAGAACATTAAACACTTTAAAAAAAAAAGGCTTGGGGATGAGACTTTCAAATGCTTTTAATGCTCCAACAGTGCCCTCTGCTGAGGCACCCAAATAATGCCGAATTACTGCATGAATACCGAACAGGAGACAAAAGCTGGCATTGGCGTTTTGGGATTGTTTCTGCTTAAAATTAGGCACCTTCACCAACCGAGTGAAGCCATCTTGCTGCGGGATGAATGGGCCAGCGCAGCACTGGGGCAGGCGCCCATTTTTCAATGAGATTGCAAGGCATCTTTTCAAAGACAGTTGTAGGTTAAAGATGTTTTAGAAAAACAATGTCTGAGGTCTGTATTGTTTCATTTTCACTTGCAAAATCTGTCCAGTAAGGATATTTCCAAAGACTAATCAGTTTAAGATCCCATATTAATGCACTGCTTTCCTTAAGATCCAACCTGCTTTGCTTTATGCGTTATGACAAATACAACACGATGAAACTAGAAACACCTCTGAAAGCAAATGGGCTACAAAGTAATCTAAATCAAATGAAAAAAACCTGTTCCATTTTTCAATACATTTTAATAAGAAAATAGATTTTTTTTTTCTGTATGGTAACTACCCTCGAAATACTGCTGTCTGCCTCCTGACAATAAGTCAGCGAACTAAACACTGTCCTAAACATCAGGGTTGCTATTTTTCAGAATTCCAGTTCCAGGTGGCCAAGTGGAAAAGGGAAAAAGGAATGAGAAATGGGAGGCAAAGGATTTTAACATGACTGAAAAGTGTAACACATTAATTTCTGAGAGCTCCCACATCATTCCCTTTTTCTTAAGGTAAAAAAATAAAAAGGAAAACAGAAAAAAGAAAAGAAAAATAATCCCACAAATGACACCCATTTCTCTCCTCCTCATTACAACCAGGATTTTAAAAGGACCAAATAAAAGTAAACTCTTGCTGCAAGAGCAGATTTTCCTGGTTTCAGTGCAATCATTCTGATTTTATGTGTTTGTCAGAAGCAGAGTTTCAACGCAAGAAAAGCAAATTCTCAGGACTGCTATCTTGCACACACAAAGCAGGCTGAAGACTCTCCTTTACAAACCCTTGGTTTTCTTACCTTAATACAGCAGAATAGAAAGGGCAAAGAGATATTTGCTTCTGTTTTAATGTTGCTTTTTTCTTTGACCAAAGTTTTAAGAATTTCAACTAATACAAATCAACCATAGCTTTGAAAGCATTGCTTTTTCCTCAGATTCACAAGTTATTCAGTAGCTCTATAGTGATTAACTTGCAAATAGTTTTTGTCACCTGCAAAAAACCTACAGCCACCAGCACCTAGATATTTCAGATTAGACCGCAGGAAGCACACAATGCCAAAATGGCCATGAATTAATTGTGTAAGTCCGTTCCCTGCCAGCAGCTCCCCGAAACTCAGCTCCTCTCCACAGCCGACACTGCCTGCTCTGCCTGTGCAGAAGAGAAAGTGAATTAGCGTGAAGGTTCAAACCCACACCACTCTTAGCAACACCTTTTATAAAACTAGGGAGAAATACTCATCTCTCGACTTTCATTTTTAAAGCAGGAATTCAATAAACTACCCTGTTCTTGAGAAATCTTAACGTTTAGGTGGTTTAAAAACACAGAGAGCATTCAGTGTCAAACACAGAAGCAGGAGGGCAGCTGAAGGGAGGGGTTTTTTTGCACAAACTGTTGATGACAGTAACTTTTCCACCACCTCAGAAACCTCCTGAGTGGCGGCAACTTATCGTATACTCATCTAGATGGCAATGTGGGAGAAGGAGAGCGGGATGCTTGTTCAGGTTTTGATATGGACACCGTCTTCTGTGATCTCTATCAAGCACGATGGCTTGAAATCAAGATGCTAAAACTAGGAGTAAACCTTCAGGGTTGGGAGAACCTACAGGTGCTAATTTTAAACAAAGGAGTTCTTAGCAATCCTGACAGCCCGTTTATGTGACACACTGTTATCAGCCCTGGGGTTTTTGCATTCAGCTCTACCTCTCTTTTACACCAGCAAAGCTGGGGTATTTTTGGTTAGCTGTGTCCTGAAAATTTATTTGCTTAAACACAGCAGTGCAGAAAAGGCTGAAATCAAGAGTGGGTCTTTTTGGTCTCACACCCCACTGATTTAAATTTCAATTCTGTGTTGTGAGTCTAATTTTCACAAATCTATCCTTTTCCTCCTCTCTGCACAGATCACAGCAGGTAAGGCTCCACAGGACATATATTTAAACTCATGCACACCTAAGGTTAAAGAGAGGTGATAAAATTAGTTTAAGCCACATCAGTGCAGTAACAACAACAACAAGCCCCCATATTAATATTACACATCCTTCATATTGCATTATTACCATAAGTTTAGGCTAGACAAAAACATTTAACAACTTGCTTACTCAAAGTGCTATGCAAATTATGGAAGATTTACTATTACTGTTGGATCCTCAAGGTCCATTTGATGTCTGTTTAAACCTGCAGCCTTAATGCAGGATCTGCCTGCTTTTAGGTGGTTTGTTTTTTACCTTTTTGAAAGGAGTACTAGTTTTGTGGGACAATTGTGCAATCTAAAATCTCAATCCATTGTCTACCAGTTGTTTTAGACAGGTAGTGCCAGGAGCGATTAACTGTATTAAGTTATTCCTTTGCATTCCCGAAAGGGAGATGCTTAAATTCAGTGTGCATTTCTAAGAAAACTTAACAGGCAGTAACTCACAGAAGTTCTCCAGTGCAAGCTGATCTGTTTGTCAGCAAAACTTAAGCTGATCACATAATTTTCTAAATAATCTCAACAACAAAGAATCGTGAGAGTTTTGATAGTTCAGTGTGCAAAATGCTACAGAGGTCCCGCAAGAAATAAAGACAAGAAGAATTTCCTTCCTCTTAAGTGTTAAATTGAGGCTTTTTACAGCAACATAGAAGCTGTAAAAATGGGAAGATCAGGCCACCTTCTTTTCATATAGCATGTTTATGTATTTACTCTAAATAGTGAGCAAACAATCAAAGAGAATATATATCCCTACTTTAATACAGACCTATCTTCACTCATCTGAAAATCCAGATTTCAGGAATTCTCCATTATGGTACCACATCAACCACACAAACGAATTTACCACCTGGGGTTTACGCACTGATAACTCTCCAGAGTTTCCCCTGATCTAGGAGAGATCCACGTCAGAAAACACAAGGCTCTCGGCTCTCTCCCTTCTCCAGTATCTACTGCCAGTCACTACAATGGAGAGAAAAATCAAGGCTGGAGCTGGCAGAGGGGAGGAAGGAAAAGCAAAGCAGGTTAATGCAGGAGTGTCAGAAGCCCCCGACCTGATCAGTGCTGCCTGTACAAACTGTAATGCTGTCTGTGCAGATTAAAATTGTTTATAGAATAAGGGAGCCTACATCAGGGACAAATATTCCTCCTCAAACTAGAAACTTTTTTTTTTTTCTTTTTCTTTTTTACACCAGGGGAGAAAAATGGAAATTGTATTTTACTCAGAGGTGATCTGTCCAGAGATTCATATGGAGACACAGAATGAGTGTGCAGATGTCAAAGCAAGCTAAAAAACAGGGCAAGCTGCCTGCCCAACGGACTTTATTACATGTGTGGCACAGATTTCACAGCACACAAGAGTAACTTTACAAAGTAGCCTTCCCCAAATCACAAAAATCTTGCCTTCTGTCCTTATTCAGCGCTTGATCAGTATATGTTTAGCTGTCCACTCAATGAAAAAGAGCAAGAATGCCTTAAATTTCTGTGTGCTAAGCTACCGGCGCATACAGACAGCTGCCAATAGCTGGGATGTACACAGAAGTTTTTGTGATCACTATTTATTTTGATGGTGAATTTAGGCTAAAATACACAAAGCAGATTTTTTTTTTTCCCCAAGAATAAATTTATATTTTTACCATAGATCCATGCACTGTCTCAAACTTATTTTTCAGTTACATTTTCCACAATGTGAAAATCAGGGACAGCATTTTAGACCTGATCTTAAAGGCAGTTTTTACATTCAATATACAAATACAAGAAACATCTTCCAAAACATCCTGCCACTAACAAAGCACTAAATGGAGAACTTCTTACCCACATATTGTTTCTATAGAAGTTAATAGAGGTAACACACTTAAACTATGGGCAGTAAGAGAAACAAAGCTTTTTGTGTGCACATAGTATTAGCCGAATGAGACGCTTTTAAATTCAGAGATTAAATTATTGAAACACACTGAAATCTAATCTCTCTCAGCTTCCAAAAGAAGTCAAAAACCCAACCTAAAATGGGACATCTATGGAAAAGGAACAAGAACAGCATATTATTTACAAGTTCAAATGTTAGCCAAATTCAGCAAATAATATAACCCCAAAAATTCTTATTTCAGGATATAAATGCATATGCATATAAACCTATACCATATATAGGTAGAAGACTCTTGCTAAACAGTGGTGGCTGTCAAACAAATCAAAACTAAATCATTATCTTCTGAAAGATTTCTAAAATATGTAGGAAAAAAAATATGCAAGTTGAGCAAACAGAGAAGAATCATTGCAAATATAATTTGAAGAGGGGAAACTAAATCTCACTGTGAAAACTTCTCAAAGAGACTAAGAAAAAATCTCTAAGATGTTCTAAGGGAACACCTTGATTTTTTGGTACATTAATATTAATATTGTATTTGTTCATTTAGATTTATACACAGTGGTAACAAGTTTGACAGTAATACAGTCTGCTCATTAGACCAATCTACTCACAGTACTGCTGCAGTGAAAACAGCAAGATAAGATGCTCAGTTTAAGATCATGGACACCAGTGGTTAGAGCAACCTTTGAGGGTCAGATCCAGCTTTTTGTATTCTTGCCCACTACTCTCTATCAGATCCTAGAAACACTTTCTCAAGTGTTGAAATTATTAATCAGGCACCTTCACTGGCAAAGTCATCAAACTTTTCTTCCTTTTCAGACATATGCATAAAGTTTGTTCATAATAATTAAGCAAGTTGTTCATTAAAAAAAACAAAACAAAACAAGCAAACAAAACCCCCCAATACTATTTGCTGTCTTAACAGACTAACATACTTCTAATAAGAATGAATTCAGCATTTTAAGTAATTCTTCCTTTTTTATTCTGTTCCTTGTACTCTCAATATCTCACACCAGGCTTTACTTATCAGGAATTGTATGAGAGCCTTACTGAAAATTAGGATAAGGGGATGTAAGCCAAGCCAAGAACATTTAATAGGAAAAAAAGAATTTTAAAAATTATCTGTCTATCAAATATTCTATTTAATTTTTTAAAAATGTAGTTAGCACTGATGTAACAGCAAGATACATGTCAAAATTATTTTCATGTTAAGGAGACATAAAAACTCAAACCTCTAAGACATGCTGAATTTAGACCCCAGCAGCTATGGGGTTTGGATATAACATCCATCAAACAAATGCACAGTTGAAGACTCCTGCACTGTCCAGCTATGCAAGGAAAGCCATTTTGCTTTTTCAGAAGAACAAAAAATAGGGAAATAAAAGGAAAATCCAGTAAGAAAACACTGAATATTATTCTGTTTTTATCCTTTAGCAAGAACACTAGAGAAAACCATTTCCCTGCAAGGGCAGCTGTCAGTTACAGCCACATCTCTGTAACAGCTACCACACGCAGCTGGTCCAAGCCCAAACCCAGGCAAGTTTCCAGGAAAGCAAACGGGGATGGAAACACAAACTGCAAACAATTTAAGCCTCCCCCTCTCTCTGCACCTTACTCTGACTTTTTTCAGCTTGTTGGGCAGTTTCCATTTTCAGCTGCTTCTGCTCACTTAGTATTTTCACATTTCTATAATAAAACTCGTATAGAAAAGCTTTTTTTAAGTGATGCAGAAACAAAATATTGTATTTTTATTTGGCTTTTTTCATTCTGGGCAATCTCAGTCTGTAACCATCACTGCCCAGTTCTAGAATTGTAAGCACCGGTACTGGTACCAGTTGGTACCAGTGTGTACTCCAAAGCCAAGAAACCTGTACATAGCAGGCAACATTGGTTTGATATTGAAGTAAAGAGAATCTGGAACATTTTGTCTTGCTGCTTGAGAAAATTCTTGTCTCAAACTATTGTGCTGCCTCTATCAGGAGTTCATTAATTACTAAAGCTGCTTGCTATTACATTTATCTAATTAATATTATCAGTAACTCTAGAATATACATGCACTTCAAAAGAATGACCCTAACAACTACCACTTCAACCTATAAGAGAATTAGGATGTAGCAAGAAAAAAAACCACACTGCAAGATTAGACAAGGGGGAAAAATAACTTGATCAATTTTCTGATTCTTCTGAAAGAACTACAAAAATAATAGATAACTGGAAACTATAATAGAAGCTTTAAAGTTCGATATCTGACAGTATCACAAAAATCTTACTTGAAAAGTCTTGGACAAAAAATTAAACATGCTGAAAGAATGCAGACAAGTGGTAATGGAACAAGTAGAGAGAGATATCTAGTAAAGGAACCAAAAGAATATAATTTAAGCATGCTCTTCTTGTGGCATGTTCTAAAAACAAAAATGATCCCATTTAATGAAACTTGACAGAAAGTACAGCATTGAAAGCATGGTGTGAATGTTCATGGAAAACAACAGCTATGAGAAACATACACATAAATACACTACTATGCTTAGAACAATATTAGAACAATATTAGCTGATCTTCGTGCACAGGAAAAAAGTATTCAATGCGTTTTAAGAAATCTGTTCATTAGTGAGAGATGCATGGGCTACTCAGGAGAGGTAACTGCTAGTAAGAGGCATGTACTGGCAGAGAGAAAAGACAGCACATTTAGGTCAGCCTCACTACTAGAAAATCCACAACAGTGCATGGAAACAGTACAGAATTATTTTGTCACAACCAGGTTCCATTTCCAGCTGGGAAAATGGCACACAAACTAGGAGTCTAGGCAAAATGCTGGAAAGGCTGAGCTTTGGGGGGGGGGGGAGATAAAATTTAAAAAATCCTAAACATGCCATTTTAGCCAATAGAATATGTTTAAAAGTTCAGATGGGGAAAAAGAATGAGATTTGCAAAACCACCACCAGAGAAAAACAAAACTCACTGAGCACCAACAGTACTTTGTCTCTTTAGTCCCTTCTGGTACCATTCAGGGTCACATCTATACCTTCGCTCTACTGCGTTAAGAGTGAAGCACATTTAAATAGAAAGACTGTGAGATACCATCTGATAGCTCTACTGAATCTATTTTATCTCCCTGAATAGTTTAACTATAGCACATTGATAGTGACACAACTGTGAAGGCTACAATGCTATTTCCATTTCAAATCAAGCCTCAGACACAGGGAAAAAAAAACCCCAACCAATATCTTTTATAAATACAGTATTTTCTGCATGGATTCCACATAGGAGCTGAATTTGTGAGAAAGTTGCCTTAAGACTTAGCTATTGGAGTTCACAAAAATTCCACATTCCTTTTTTTCAACAGCAAATTCAGCTAAGTTATAAAAAAGCTTTTAAATCAAAGTTTATTGAATACATTATGGCACATCATAACTCCAGCTTTTGTTGCACGTGCTAAAAATAGCACAACTTGCAGCTGTCTGAAAACTACATGTTCAATAGCCTTAAGTCATAACTTCTCTCAACTTGGGGCTTGGAACGATGCTGTAGAATTTTTGCAGGTGTTGTATCTGAAGGGAAAAGAATGATACAGACCTTTTGGGCTTCTACACCTTGGGATTTGGTCTTTTCCAACTGAAACAATTCTATGATGCTATGATTTTCTGGCATACTGTTCGAGCTGGAAATTCCGCTGAAAATAGTGATTGACAAAATATACTGGTAAAAACACATCAGTGCACTCAGTGTAGAAGTCTGAACCAACATGATTATTGAATTTGCATTAAGCAGTAAGTGAGATACGATAACTATAGTGAAAACCCACAGCTGTGTTACTGAAAAACATCTGATGGAGTTTTAAGAGGGAAGAAGGAAATATCTAATTTTCCAAGATATCTAGAGGACTGATGCAGAAAAAAGTCAGTGGAATATGTGTTTTTCTGAACCATTGGTTTATTAAGACTCCAAACACTGACTGATCCCCTTGTTTTTCAGGGAGAAAGCACAGAAACAGCTTAAACTGGAGAATGGTGTATCCAAAAACCTTGCTGAGCTAGCAGAGCTGGTATAGTCCTTTAACACAGCACAGCACCTGGACTGAGGTATTTGCATCTCAGCTGGGATTCCTGCTCTTCCTTAGATGTATCCATCCAGGAATATCAAGCAAAAAGACATGGATGCAGTTTCTGAATAAGGAGTCCTTAAAGCAGACATTGTGACATGTATTTGGTACAAGGGTATTATGCAAGTTTTGATCCAAAATATTCTCCTATGTTGATGGGACAGAAATTCAGTTTACCAAGCACAACTGGGCTCAAATTCTTCTCAACAGTGTGAATTAACCTGACAAAAGCGTCCTGTTAACATGTCCCTGCTGTTTCTAATACACATATGAAGCTGTTCAGCACCATCATCATTCTCTCTCACTGCAAAAGACCTTAGGCACACTTCAAAACTGGCTTACATCTCTTTCACATCACCCATGAAAATCTGTTACCAAGTTACACAATCACAAGTTTGTGGGAAAGGTCAGGCTCTCTTCAAGTCATTATCTCTCCTCCCCCAGCATCACCATGTCCTCGTCCTCAGCATCTCAGACTGATGGAGATGCAACTGGAGACAGGCTGTGGTCCTGTGTATTTCATAGAGCTGCAACAGGAATGGCAATGATGTGGCCAACAGCTTGGTGTGCCCTGATGGCACTTGTTCAACTCAACTGCAGAACATGTTCTTCACTACTATGGGTAGTGGTTTACTTATTTTCTCCTTCCCCAAATTCTTGCAACTGCTAGAGTCAGACTACTTTAGCATGTCTCTTTCCTTTTGTTTTTTTCCTAAGGAAACAGCTTGCTAGAAGCAAACCCCTGGACCACATGCTCCAAATTATGCTAAGTCTATCACCCACTAACCTCTTGTCCTCTAGTAGAGATTACTGCATATTAACTTCCAACACAACCTCCAAGAAATACGCCATGACTGTAGCTATCTGATCTCACTGCTCAAATCAGCCTCAAACACTTAATTTGCTTGCCTGTGATCTTCTGGATCTTTTTGACTTCCCTCATGAAGTTTCCATTCTGAAAGCTAGTGCATGCCCTACCAGCAGCCACGCTATCTAGATATAAGCTCCTTTGCTTTGTTTTTGAGCAAGAAAGAAGCCAGTAAGCAATTTAAAGTAAACTTTAATAAAGAAACACATTTAATTTTAGTTAAAATGCACTAAACATTAATACTGGCATTTTAGGGATGCTGTATATTTTAAAATTACAAATTTTAATATAATACTTGGAGTATTTCACTTGCGGAATGCATTCTTTAGCTAGATAATATGTAGCAAATAAGACACTAAATGGACTTGGTTTAGAGAAAGCCTTGGTGTTTTCTATTATTTCCTTTGCCACATTTCTTTTGCCAAGTTATGCTGTAGTAATTTTAAAAACACATATTTGCTGTGAATGCTGTAAATGGGACGTGCACATAAAAGGCAAAATAAAAGCTGCAGAGAAATGACTTGGGTGTTGCAGAATAAAAGTTTCAGCCTTGATATTGCATCAGCAGGTGTGATATAACTTAATATATAGAGAGCTAACATTAAGGAAATGTACATCCTGGATGAGTACAGTATGGATATGCTCTCAAACAGAAGTGAGGGAAAAGAAAACCGTTAAAATCTCCAGTTCTGTTTCTGTCTTTCCTTACATTAAATCAGAAGGTGTGATGACAGCACAGTTAAGGTGCCTTACATTGCAACAAGAGGCAACGAGGCTGAGTACTGCTCTGGATTTTTGCCAAGTGTCATTTTTTGTCAACTGTTGTAATTAGAAATCCAGCTCTCTGCATGAGGAAGCAAGACTTCTTCCTACCCCCCCAAGCTGGTTCATACAGAAATTGAACTGCTTCAAATACATTCACGTACCATGCTACCTATGACCAGGAGAGGTTCCTGGTTTAACAAAGCTTTGGGTCATTATAATGAAAAGGTTACAGCTGCTGTCTTAATACTGCTAGAGAAAGAAACAAACTACTTTTCAGAGAAAGAATGGCACTAATGCAGCTTTGACTGTTCAAAAAGTAACCCTGACCTTTGTGGGATGCTGGGACACTGAATGCAGGAAAGGAAACAAAGTCACCTAATTCTGGAGAAGAGTGTTTAGTGTGTTATCTGATAGCTGGCTGTTCTCTCCCTGTTAATGTGATACTAAGTGGACACGACTTCTTGACAGGATCTCTCACTCTGAAGCTCACTTGTTCCCTCATCTCACTGCCCTTTCATAAAAGATTATCTAGGAAAGCAAAACTTACACCAATTAAGGAAAAGAAACTGCAAAACTGGACATTTAGAGGCTACAGTAATTTTGAGTAGTTTGAACTGCAGTGAACCTGTGGCAACTGGGGGAAAAAAGAAAAGGCAACAGCTCACATCTGAGCTTTTCTTCATAAACCCAGCATCTAGACTATTTCCTCGAGATACTACCAAACATATTAAACAATGTTAAAAGGTAATAACAGCTTAAAGCAAAGATGTGCTACACTAAGAAACAGATCTAAGGCAATTAGACTGCAGCAGCAACCTCCTCCACTGTTTAACAATACTGAATGAAACCATTTTCATTCATTTTCACTTAAAAAGAGAGTCAGAGTCCTGCGACTGCATTGATAGGCACGATGTACACATACTTCTGGGCCTATTGCCTTGAACTAAGGAAAAAGGAGCCGGTTCTTTCAGATGGAATAGCAGTGCACAGAAGTCTCTGGCTCTGACTTCCTTTGCTCTTGATAAAAGCTTGGAGCAATGAACTCTCAGGAGATTAGCGTACACGCTCACTAGCTCCAAAAACTTTAGGCAGCATACATGTTCCTTTGAGTCTTGTACATGTGTTGTATATAATATGCTCTTTTTGATATTAAAACCTTGCTAAGTTGTTCTCAAGCTGGAAAGGGTTTTCCATTTAGATAAGGCAAGTAGCTACTGCATAGAAAAAGCACATGTGTAACACTGGAGTCTGAAAGCTGCACAAGTGTCAGCTGGTTTAGCAGGGGCTGATAAGAATGATTCCACTTTACAGAAATCCTACTCTAAGTTATTTAACCCCAACACACATTCTTCTGGCGGCACACCTTCCTACATTATGTCTTTCTTGCACAGCAGATCGCAACCAGTTGTCCTTCTACCTGGCTATCTGCATCTAGTTACTCTAACACACCTTTGCTATACATTGACTGCTAAGAACACTGCACAGAAATTATCTACATTGTGCACAAAAGCACACCCTTACACAAACGTGAAAGGAAGAAAAGTACTTAGAAAGAAAATTATTTTGAAGGAAATTGTTGAAGGAATCAACATTTCTGTTTGTCTCAGTTTCTCCAGTACATTCACGGCACCTGCAAATGGTTCTCCCTTCTGCAAACACAGATCTGACACCAGGAAGGGCTCTATTCTGTGTCTGAACATGTGTAACATCTTGCCTTTTTTTACCCTCATTTACACACACAGGTCTAACGCTAACCTAGAAAACACAGACACTTCTGGATTTACCCTTAAAAAAAGAAGAGAACAGGCTTGCTGCATATGCATGCAGTCAACAGCATCTGGCCTCAGCATCACTTTGATACCTGCTGAGGCACAGAAATCTTGGTGGGAGGAAGCGGTGGCTGTTCAGCAGCACGGAACAGCTAAGTGGTTTCTCCTCCACGAATTTGAAACTGCTCAGGGCATTTAGGTTGGCAGAACTCTATAACCCAACTGGAACCCTGCCAGTGGGGTTAACGTGCTACTCCTGAAAAGTGAGTCACTGAGGCTTTAATCACCACAAGTGGCAAAGGCTTAATTTTTCATCTCATTTGCCAGTCTCAACTGCAGACCAAGCCTCTTATAAAATGCCATCTACTAATCATCTACATTTCCTGCTCCATTGGACTTGCTGAGATGCCTCCCGTTACAAGTCCTGCAGCAATTCTGTGACCTAGGAAAATCATGGCTCACTACAACAGGGCACAGGACAAATGTCCCCCCCACAGGACATACAGACCACTGATACTGAAGAATTCTAACTTAAATTTCTGCTTATATTCTTCAATTCTACTTCTCATACCAGTGGAATTATTTTGTCCTTGACTGGGCAGCAGGACTGTATTTTAACATCCCAGATTTAAACTGGTATCCCAGTTATAGGAAATAACACGTTTCTAGAAGACTAGAAGGTACAGAAGACACCTCACTCAGCTCTCTGCCTTTGCATAGCAGAGACAGACCAAAAATACATGCAAGGAGCTCAGCTTAGTGAACTCAGGTGAGAAGGAATGTCTGTGCAAAGGAAAATCCTCCTGAATAGATGGTCCATTTATAAAAGTGAAGTTCACACCAAAGTTTGAAAGAAAAACCTGAAGTTTTAATAGATATTATGCATAAAGTGTACTCTGTGAAAACCAGTTTTAAGTGAAGGCTGCAACTTAAGCATTAAGATACTTATAACTTTCTAGTACACAAAGTTTCCTTCTTCCAAGAGTCCTAAAAAGTTATTGAATTGTCAATACATGCAATATTTTGATAGACTTCACATGCTGTTGTTTCTAAGTGTAGCTGAACTATTTAACGCAGTAACAATAAAATTCCACCTTGATTTTTTTAGCACATATAGAATCACATTGGTTATTATCTTTTCCCCTCCTCAACCAAATCCTTAAAAAAAGGTTAAGGTATGGTACAAAATGAGGACAAACAGATGGCTCAATCTCACCAAAATCTACATTACTTTTTGCTTGTGATTCTGAAGCTTCTTAAACAAACTATCCCAATTCAACAATAAGTGATTTTAATGCTAGTTTTCAGAATTAAAACTCATATATAAAAATGTTAGTATATGTAAAATAAAAATGTGTTAATATATGTGCATGTTTCGATCTCTTTGCAAGTATTTGTTTGTAGAGTATTTTGCACAAACCCACACACCAAGAAAAGGTAACTAAATTACAATAAACCTTCCTGATCTGAGCATATAAAACACATATTACAGAAAATTAAAACTAGTGTGTGTAAGGATGGTAATAATCCAACAATTCTTTTAAAAATAGAAAGTAGTTCTCAGAGATTAAAGACGAGCTATCACCTTCAGCAATATTGTGATTTCAGAAAGAGAGCCTCTTTACCCAGTGTGTTAAAGTTTCTCATGCAAAACCAAATGCATTCTTGTTTCATATTTAATTTGCAATGGGATGCATGGCAGTTGAGCTGTAAGAGCTTTTCTGGCTGGTGCCTAACAGCCTGCTGAGATGGGTTCCATGCTTAGGTAGCACACAGCTGAGGACTAAATCCTCAGCTGCACTCAGCTCGCTTTAAAGTTAATCTGAACACACTAGACTTGAAAGGAAATGAAAAGTGAGTTTCTCTCCTTTCCTATGGCACCAGGACTTCCTGTGTTTTAGCGATTGGTCAAGAACTATATTATTTCCTCCATGCTATTCCCAGTTGTGACTGTCAGAGGGAATTAGCCTTGTCCACACACAGACACAAAATATTTGTTTAAATGCACCTGGAACCAAAATCTCACATGGACAGGAACCTGGAGAAACTTGGAGAATATTAAGATTCAAGTACGCTGTACCTGAATGAACATGCTGCTCTAAACATTCAGAAATGCAAAGTTCATTTGCTGAGATGAATATCCACAAAAATCTATGCAAGATAAGGGGTATTAAAATCATTTGCTCTCCAATTCAAGATGGATTATTTGGCCAATCTGTTAAGCTGTACCTCTGAGACGCACAGAATCAGTACCATCCTCCTCCCCCCAGGGAAAAGAGCTCATAACGTTTGAAGAAAAATATGCTTCATTGCAACTGTAAGGACACACATGAAACACAGAGTCTTCCTTGAACACAACTCTTTGGAATGGGAAAGCAGCAGACATCAACAGGGCGAATGCAGAGGGCAAACAAGTTCACCAAAGAAACTAAATTAAGCAGAACGTTGCAGATTGTAAAGTGGCCAGGATAAAGGCCATTTAAGTTGTTATTGGACTGTTTTAAACGCACACATGCAGAGTTGAACTTCAATTTATCTCTCCATATAAAATACCACCTCTGGCAGCGTGGCGTCATCACTTATAACCATGATTGAAACATTAATCTCAAACCAAGTCAGAGAAATTTGTGACTTACTGTGTTACCACCTGAAGACCCTACATTTTCCAGCCCTGGGCTAAATACAAGCCAGATCCAGCCCTGCTCAAGTTTGACACTGCTTGTTAAAAACACAAGTATGCTATGGTAGCTTTTGCTTAACCCATCCAAACAAAAGACATTTATACACAGCATGCAAACACAACTACATTTTACCTAGTCAACACAACACACAGCTGTTCAGAGAAACAAACCCCAAACTGAAGGAATATATAAAAATATTGTCTTGTCATCAGAAAGTCATTAATGCTTCTAATAAAGATTCCAAAATCCCCACTCAGTTACAGATGAACTTTAATTATCCAAGCATCTTGCTATGTGAACCAGGGTCATGTCTCCAAATGCCTTCTAATTTGAACTCTCTGTGTTACCGATCCAACTTTACATTTCTAAGGCTCTTGCAGAATGAAGTGGAACTACCTACACACAACAACGAGCTTCCCTTTCCTAATGACTTACCCTGTCAGTAATATTCCCTTTAGCAGAGAGTTGGAGAAAACAGGATCACATAGCAAAGGTGAAGACTGGAAGAAGACCCCGTAGTTAAGAGCCGTACGGTAAAGTTAGAGTGCTTATCTGTGTGTGGCGAAGGACAAATAATTCAAATGAGTTTTCTTAGTCATAATTTTAAAAATCAGAAGGCAGACTTCCTTGGTCTTCACCTGGACTCTACCACATACTTGTCTGCAGCAACTTCTAATGAGTCATTCACCTGATTAGTGAAAGAGAGATATAGGTCCTGTAATCCCCTAGTGATCTCTGTCTAGACAACAGCTTGTTCTGATGTTAAGATCAAGGTTAGACTCAGCTACACCTGAAAATGTGCATGTAAAGACTATGAAACGCCTGTTACTGAACAGCTCCAAGCATGGATATTATTCACAGGAGAAGAAATAGGTTTCAGATACTTTAAAAGTGTTTAACTGAAAAAAATTACTCTTCAAGTAACTCTTTTCTGGACAGCAGCGTTGTTCACAACAGCTACCTGGAGTGCCAATGGTTTGTGCCAGGCATTTCTCATGTCCATGTAGATAATCGGCAGCAAAAGGATGCTGGTGTGGCTGGAGAAACATAAGGCCACACATTACAAAATCAGATACAGCGTGAGGAAACAGTGTGTTCTACCTCCACATCCTCCCCAAATGATTCTCTCAAATACAGGACAAGATTAAGCCTTGCTCAAGTCCAGAACCATTTCTTGGAATGTTTGACACACATTCCTGTGCGTAGTAGGGTAACAATCAAATTTGTTGTTTTTCTCCCAGTAGCTAAAATATTTTATATGTACTTTTTAATGCCAAGAATTGTTAGTAATCACCAACACTTTCATTAAATAAAAGCATCTCTGGTCATAAAAGTCAAAGAGAAAAACAAACAAACAAACAACATTTAATGAGAAGAAAAATAGGAAAGGCTCCTGCATGAAAGAAAAGCACTGAAAAAAAAACAGTTACAGGGTCAGCCTCTAAAATAGGCCAGTTGTGCTTCTCTTTTATCCAGCTTTAAGCAGTAGTCAGACTTTCCATTTCCCTGTCCCAGAGTCCCCAGAAATACTCATCATGGCAAAAGAAAAGTCTGACATGCTTAAGAACAGTAACACACAGCTATCAGGCGATAACCTAATTTGAAACTTATGCTTTCAAAGGCACAAAGGTGTCTGATGATCCAGATGAAATAAAATCCTCAAGTATAGCAGCAGTAGACAGTGCAGGAAGCAATAGGGGCACTAAACAAAGTCATACATTGTCAGAAAAGGAAAAAACCGATCTGACATGATGAGTCAAGACAAGTGACAAAAGTTTTGCTGAAAAAGGATCAGTAGGAAATTAAAATCGTGACAGCCTTTCTGTTGAAAATACACAAGACAATAGAATCCTTTTATCACGAAGTCCCATTTTCTCCTCCAAGTTTTATTATAGTCAAAATGGCAATTTGCACATCACAATGCAGTGAATGACTTTCATTCCCGTTCAAAGTAAATAATTCACTGCAAAAGGTTGGCTTTTATGACTCAAACTTCTGCACTGCACCATATTTATTTTGAATCCTTAAGAATCACTAACAACTTGTAAGTTATCTAAACAGGTCTGAAAAGCAGAAAAAAAAAAAAACATCTTTGTGGGAAGGTTTTAAAAGGATGATATCCCCTTGAAAAAAAGTCACATTAGCTTCATTTCATTTACTATGTGCAATAAATAAAAATAGATAGCTGAAGAAATCCATTTTCACAGAGCTGATTTTTGTAGTTGGCATTACTACTTTTTATTACTCTTAAGAAGCCTGAAGCCAGCATCTTTATAAAATGTTTTCTGATTTGCTTATCAAGATATAGCCAGGTTCTAGCTGATTATATGTTTTGAAGGACGACACTTAAAAGATGATAGATTTAAACTAGATAGTAAGAAAAAAATTCTTTACAGTAAGGGTGGTGAGACACTTTGTAGTTGTAGATACACTTTTCCTGGAGGTATCCAAAGCAAAGATGGATGGGGCATTGAGTGACCTCTGGTCTAGTGGAAGATGTCCCTGCCAATGTCAGAGGATTTGGAACTAGGCGATCTTTAACGTCCCTTCCAACTCAAAGCACTCTATGAATCTATGAAAAAACCCCAACAAACAGAAACATGAAAACCCATCATAAGATTTCTCCTAAAACTAACACGGACATTTTAAATCCATTCCCTCCATTCCCCACTTCCAGCTGTCACTATGCTTCTTAGAAAAATAGCAAGAGAGTTTGGTGTTTTGCTTTTTTTTTTTCACCCCTACAAAAACATGAGCCATCAGGAAAACTTCAGTACTAGTCTCCTATGGAGTACCAAATATGCCTCTGCCTCCACAGTCTATGGATCCCAGCTATGTGATTTAGTTTCTGCCACGGATAAAGTTTTACTACAGCACTTATTATATTGAATTTTTTTTGTTTTACCCCCTCCAAATGCTGCAAATTAAATGAAGTTCTCCAGTGAAAGTCTTATTTAGCTTCACATTTTGAGGTTGTTTTTTTTTCTTTAAAAAAAAACAAAACCTCTTCATTAAATCCTCTCTTGCAAGATTTCACTGGAAATTATGCTTCTGATTATGATACGACTTAAGAAAAGGCAAAGATACAGTTGTCTTCCCAATTACAGCTTTATCAGCATGTCTTCTATAAAAGTTATTTTTCTGTCTAATGGCAAGATTTAAACCAGCCACATTTTCTGTACACTTTTTTTGTTCTTGTCTCATATTTTCCTTTTTTCTTTGAAACCTGCCTCTCCTATTGGCTCTTTCCCAATGCTTTTCTTCTGTCTGCATCTCAAGCTTGGCTGCCTTTCTCATTTTGTCTGTTTCTCCTGTTGCTTCCTCCTTGCTAGGCTGATGCATACGTGAAGACTCATTCTCACAAAAGCAATCAGCCTCTAACACTCAGCAGACTGCACGGACGGCTAAAGGATGCTTGCAAATACTCAGCAAGCAGGCACGGTTAGCAGCTAGGAGCAAAGCATTCGCAGTCTGGCAAGAGTTTAACTCTTCAAACTGGTTGACTACACAGTATCTGTTTGTTGATGGGTGGCAGTTTCCCAACCAAGTATGCTGAAAAAGCTCTATTGAAAAGATTGTTAGTCTTAAATCATCGGTGCAACTGATAGAATGAAGAAGAGTTAGCTCGTGAGGTTAAAACGAGATCTGGGGAAGGGCAGAAAGGCTTAAAAAAATTACAACAGCAATGTGTGTTATCAAAATGGCAAAGCTGATACCCAGTATTCTTTTTAAATCCATCTTGTGCTAATTTATAAAAGAAGGGTTGGCTTTGTCTAACCCTTGAGGAAACCAGAGATTGAAATGACACTGGTTTGAGACCCAAGACCTGCTACATTCAGTTCTGGACCACAGCCAAAGAATGCACTATTGGACTGAGGGGCCAGTGACAATTTAAAATCTGATATCTAGTGACTGGAGTTGAGATACACTTTATATCACCGTGATGATTCATCTTTTACACAACTACAATTCCAGCATCACTAGACCCCCAGATATCAGATGCAAAAATCTGTTATTTTGATTTCCAACATTCTCATCAATTCAAATATGATTTTTTAGCAAGTAACATTGTATGAAAAAATATAAATTTTCCCAGTCAATGTGTAACTTGACAGCTGTGTTTCTATGCCTCCAAGTGGCTACAAGCGTCAGGTTTTGGTGGGTAACGCATCCTTACATCACATGAACAGCAAAGAGAAAAAAAGACAAGACTGTAAGATCAACATTTTTATGTTCTGATCTGCCAGGGAAATAAAACACTGACAGAAAAAGCTAAAAATGAACTGGAATTTGGTCCCAATTCAATGATCAGAAATACAGTGCCAGTGCTTAAACAGACTTGATGAGGAATGAAAAAGTATAAAGCCTAATGCTCGGTAAATATATTTATTTCTAGATCATCTTCGAGGAAAAGGAGTTGAACTCCTTTTGAGTGGGAAGTGGGAGTGAAGTAGTATGAAGCAGAAGACAGGGAAAAAAAAACGACACAGTAAGAACTGAAGAGGAAGTTTGACTTTCTAAAAGTTACCCTTTTACTCACAAAAATCTGCAATAAGTGGGAGAAGACTCCTAGGATTTCTCCCTCATATCTTTCTCCAGCACAATCACAGTGCGAGGAATGAAGGTTTAATGCAAATGTAACAGCCTGTGAACAGCATTGAATGAACTAAAGCAATGTTTAATTCGGTCTTCTAGTCAGATAAACCTGTGACTTCAAAAAAAAAAAAACCCAACAAAAAACCACCCCAAAAAACCCAAACAAAAAAGCAACAGAAAATTGGAAAAAGAAAACAACTGCCAGTGGTTTCTTTTTCTTTTTTGTCTTCATTGTTTGTCTGTTTCAGATTTGTTTGTTTCACTGGGTTTTTTGCTGTTGTTTTGTTCTGTTGTGTTTTTATAAATATAGTTTTATTGTTATTTCTACCATTATTATTATTAAAAATAAGGTAATAAGAAGAGGCAGCAGGCACAGGTAGAAGTTCATCCCAGAAAGCTTAAAAATAAGGTTACCACAGCACATTCAGGAATTGCACTTCACTTTCCTTTCTTTTAATTATGGAGATTGAAAGGGCTGGGTCCTGGTGCTTTAAGAATGTGTATCAATGTTATCACAAAATTTAATAGTGATTATTACTAGCTGTGGAAAAGTATCTGGGCTTTCTCAGCTGGTCTAGTTTCAGTCCAGTACTGTTTTGCTTCAAATGCAATCAACAAATTCTATGAAGTTGCTGTATTATTGCAAACTCTATGTTCTTTTACATTAAAGCACAAGAAATAAAGCATGACCATCATGTTTTGCAACTAATTTATTTTTTTCTCTTTTTTAAATCTGTCTTACAAGTTTACCATGACATTTTAGTGACAACAGCGCTAAAATAACTCAAAAAACAAAAAGGAGACTAATTAAAAATAGGCAGACAGTGAACATCATGATACATTGGCATAAAATCATCCCTTCAGTGTCCTTTGTAAAAATACTGCTAAAAAAACCCCAACATTTGCCAAGGCAATACTGAGTCAGATTGTTTTATAAAATATATAAATTTCATATGCAGATTCTCAGTGCAAGCATTTGGAATCTGCACCAGATGATTTAGTCAGTGCATATTACTGAAATGAGGCACAAAATATTTAAGGCAAGAAAACATCTGCTTTCTTAGAACAAAACTTGTACCACCGAACTGAACGTCCAACTGATACAGATCTTGAAAACCCATTTGCCTTCCTTACTTTCCCCCACAACTTCAAGAATGAGAGAGCTGTTTCAGCCTTTCTTGTTACTGAATACTTAGGAAGGAAATGGCTCCTCTGAGGCTGGACAGGGCTTTTTGCTCTTATCAAGTCTTTGGCAATGATAACTAGGATATCCCACCAGCTGCTAGGTAGACTGAATAGTCTGAATGGCAACAGTTCTAGAGTAAGTGGAAATAAGAAGTTAATTACATGTGCAGAAGTAGAGGACTCCGGAGAAGGAGGTTAGCAACACCTACTGGTCATGGTGCATACTGAACACTACTTTGGTTTCATTTTTAAATTAACAGTAACAAAAAAAACCCAAAAAACAAAACATCCAAAACAAAACACCCACACAAAAAAAACCCAAAAAAACCCCACCAAACAAACTTCTTACTGAAGCATCCAGCTAAAATTACCTGTGAAGAGGTAATTCTTCTACTGATATCAACTGATAAAATTTGAAGTTATTACCTTGTCCAATAAACCTTGTTCTGTTCGTACCCCTAGAGTGTCATGACTATGTTACTGCTAATATATATCTGCACAAGTAATTTCTGAATCCTATCAGTAAAAAGTACTCAAAATGTGCTGAGCTGTAGGCTTCGATGAGACCTAACAAGTCATCCTGGAAGTTCCTTTGAGTGACTGAAAGATTTATATTATACATCATAATGTGAATGAAGCCTTCCTTCATTACTGACTAATTATCTTTAGTGCCTACTCAAACCAACTCAAATACGAGCTGCACAATCTTAGCAGCAGCATGTTTTTTTTTCCCTTAATCTATAAAGATTTGAAAACAAACAGTTTCTGCAGTTCTTCAATTCTTACAATGCTTTCCTTTAATCACCAAATAACATTTGGAAAAAAAGCATCTACCTTTGGAGTAACATACAACAGCTTCTTCAATAACCTCACCCCTTCAAAAAAAAAAAAAAAAAAAAAAAGTAAAAAAAATAGGACACAAAATTTACAAACAGCATTTTCAGAAAACACCTCATTCAACACTGAAATGTTCTCAACTGTATTTTATATCACCTATAAGAAACCTGCATTCAGCAGCTGTATTTAATTCTTTCTTTAAATTTCCATTTAAAAAATTATATTGTGTTCATTTTTTTGAAGTTGTGTCTATAAGTCCTCTGATACACTAGCCTCAGGCATCAGAAGTTTTCCTGGTTCTCATCCAACTTTGGAAATAATATCTTCTTGCTTCGGGTGTTAAAAGGATTCATACATTATTTATAAGGACTGCTAAAATCTAACTCCTGGATCTAAGTTGCAAGAGAAAGAGTATAAAAAGTTACATAAAAAAAGAAAAAAAAAAAAAAGGCACAACTGTCCCCATTTCAGTTTTTAGCCTCTCTTTGTATGCCACACCAGGCTGAGTTGTCTGAAAGACTCTCATCTCTCACTCCCCTGTTCAGATATTCTCCCACTGCTACTTTGAGCCTTGGTGGATTTGATCTTTCTTGCATACTTTTCAAGTACTATTTTCCAAGTTAAAACATAAAACAAAACAAACCACCAAAGAAACAAAAACCAAAACAACAACCAAACAAACAAATCCCCAAAATGATGGGTAAGTTGTTACACTTCAAAGATGCAGGATTGCTTTGACAGAATGGTGTTTATTTACCTCCTGAAAGAAAACAAGCTAAAATGTTTCAAGAGAGTAGCTAGAACAGGGTAGTTAAAATCCCTATTCACTTCTTCACATCATCTTCCTGTAGATTTTTCTCTTATTAATGCTGTCTACATATATGATATTTACATTTTGTCTGTCTCTTCCTGGTTTAAAAGAGTTCATTATAAAATTTTAAAAACAGTCTTTTTAACAAACTTCACAAGGGGGATATTTTAGTATCTCCTTATCAATCCAAGAAAATAGTTTTGCTTTGAACAGCAGTTTCACTTCCTGGGTTATATTAAGGCAGGAGACATTAAAATGCTGTTGATTTATAAAATAACAATGCAATTAAAGTAAAAAGTGAAACGTAAGGTGTTACAGAGCTTCAAAATACTCACCAGCATGAGCAAGTCCTCCCATTGTCTGGAAATAGTGTGTTTGTTCTGAACACACTTAAAACCCATTTCATCCAACAGCTCTTCAGACAACTCAGGCACTTGTTCCTGACTGCAACTTCACCCAAGTTTAATAGCAGCACATAGTAACTACATCTGAACAGCTGAACACACACTTACTACAGCTTAGTATATCATTGGAAAACTGCCCCATATGCAACAGAACAGCAATGGATTTTGCTGACCCATCAAGGTGATATCATTTATGTTCATCTTTACAATGAGCAGAATTTTTACATGTATTTCCACATGCAGATTTTGAGATCTTAACTCTTAAAAAAGAGGAGCGACAGAGCACAACAATCATTCTGTCCCCATGGGCACTATAAATTAAGTATCTTGTGAGGACTGCATACATTCATTACACTCTTTTAAAAAAATGAAGTTTTGTCTGATATTTTTGTACCTGGTCCACAAACTTAAATAAACTTATTTCCCCACAAAATATAGTTGTGTCATGTTCACTATTCGAAGGGCAAGTTTGACTAGGTCACGTTTCTTGAAGGTTTACCTTACTGCCAATCAAGTCTCATGTAGCTAAAGATTATAAAAAAAAAAAAACAAAACAAAAAAAAAAGTTTCTTGCTTTTTCCACCCTCACTGTTAAGATGCTCAAGCGAAATGACTCTTACTTCCTTATTTTAAATCTGAATTAATTTTAATTGAAAGATCTTTTGTGTTCTTGGCTTTTTTTTTTGCCTTTTTTTTTTTTTTTTTTTTTGGTGGTTAAATTTGCTCAAAGGAAGCAGCAGCAGCTGTTAGAATCTGGGAATGCTATGTCAGTCTTGTCAGCCTTCCTTCTATCTTTACAATTCTGGCAGTTTATATAAAAGGGAGGCTATCACATAAATGTAATGTGGAGCATTCATTTCTATTCTCATTCAAAAACTTAAAAGTTTAAATGCATTATAGAAATGTGTATTTTGACACCAATTAACCTTGGGGAAAAGTAAAGGAGTGGAAAACCAACTTGCCGTAGTACTGCTCCCTGTTTTGAAACCATACTTGTGTGATACCCAGTGGGTCCCTTCTGAGCGACTGCTACGGGGCAGCACAGCTCGAACTCCTCAAGGATGCAAACAAATAAGCAAACATACAGAGACAAAAGCTTAAAGCAAAGGATCAGTTTCGAACCTTCTTGAGAGGAGACAATAGGTGGCATATAATCAGGGATGTACTCCTTCCTTTCTTCTGCATCTTTACTTCCCGGCTGGGGAAACTGCAGGACATTGTTCTTGCTGACAGGAAACAAAGGGATTTGATGTGCGAAAGTGACAGGTTCGATGTTGTGTATGTAATCTTCAAGCTCGTGCAGGTTAACCCCCATAAGTTTGAAGGCATCACCTACATCATCCAAAATTGGATCTGTGCGACCATCTGCAACAACAGAAAAAAAAACAACACACAACATTTTTGCAAAAATCTAGTTAAAAACAATTAACCTCAGGATCTAGGCTTAGATATTACAATCCAGCACTGCTCACCACTGGTACAGGAGATTCCTGCCCCACAGCTCTGCTGTTCACCAGGAGCTACAGCGTTCTGAGGCAAAGAGTGTTTTGTTTCTAGCCATACCCTTCTGTTTCAATTCATTCCATTAAAGAACTGCACCTCAAAAGGCACATCAAGCAAAACCAAGGGAGCGGTAACAGGCGGCTTTAATTTGCAACAGTCAGGAACACCATGGGACGCCACTTAAAGTTTTCAGTTTCTCAATGTAAATTCAAATGAATGAAAGAAACCCTCAATATGCAGAAAATGGACTTTTACCACTATGTGACAGACAAAACATTTTTTTCATCTAGAAAAGAATTAGTTTTGTTTAACCAACTGTAGTTTAACAGGTAGCAAAAAAAAAAAAAAAAAAAAAAAAAAAAAAAAAAAAAAACTTNAAAAAGGTATCTCGTATCTCTTGATAACAGAAATACTTCACATAGTATCTTTCAACCAGATGAAATCTACGGGCTTGATTAACTACGAGTCACTTTACCTACCGGTTAGATATACCTCCCGGATGAAACACTGAAATATTAAGTAGTGGTCTGATGAGAAGTGAATATTTTACACTAGACTTCAGCAGCTGATTTCCCAGGGTGCAATTTAAGTTTGACTCTACTGGCAAATTTTTCTTTTTCTTATACAAAGTATGGTGAAACCTTCCTGGACATTTATTTAATATGGCTTCCAAGAGAGGATGCAGTTTGTTCTACAGATGTAATTTGGCTGAAAGATTTAAACTGTAGAGCACAGAAGTCTTCTAAATGACTTGGTTTCCCTGACCTGACAGAGGGAAATCCCTCTGAAGGCCTCTGGAGGGAGAACTGGGCACCTGGGTTTGGTAGTCAAAGCACCACTTGGATTCTCATCTTATCTTTTCATAATAGTAACACCCAAAAAAGATGTCTTAAACCCCAAACATGACTTCATTCAATAAAATTATACTGAATTATTAAAACTCTGTATAGTTGGTTTATGAAGATATTATATCCGTACATGATGATAAGCTGTGATTTACTTTAAAAAGTCATTATGAAAAACCAGTCTATGCCTATTGAAGGAACATAATTGCTATTGTGAAGCCCCAGCTTTGGAGGATGGGGTGGGGGATGCTCTTTTGTTTGTCCTATAACCTAATCTCTTCTTGGTTTATCTTGAAGCCGACGCAGTTGAGCAGGCTGGTTCTCACATCACTAGATGAATTCAAACCCCCGGCCAACTTACGCCTGCAGGTACATTTAGAAAATAAGAATTTTTTTCTAAAATTTCTCTTCTTAGTCTCACAGTGAAGATAAGGATAATACTCAGATTATGGTTTTGATTCTCAGCTCTGCAACACTGGCCTCTTGTTTAACTCCGGGCAAGCTGCTCATGTTTTAATTCTTTCTGTAGCTAAGAAGATCAGACCAAGTCAGCACTTCTTTTGCCCATCTGTATTTACAATCTGAACTCCATATGACAGGAACTATCCCAGATTTTGTGTCTGTATATCTAGGACCGATGTGACACCAGTTTCTTCTGCAGGTGCTAGGGACAGAAATATGGAGACTTAAATAAACATAACTAAAGGAGGATATCACTAATCTGCTGTAGGTATGAGATCCCTCTAGGTATTAAGCCTTAAAAAAAAAAAAAAAAAATTACCAAATTTAGATTACTGACATAGCTAAGAAATTTTGCATTGTCATTTCTAGTTGCTCTTCAGACTACAGACTTGCTGAACCATTTTTGAAGGTGTCAATACCTAACAGCTACAAGTCAGGCAGGCATTTAAAGAGAAAACTTGGGGAAAACTTTTCAACAAGGCCAGCAGTAGAGAGCATTTATTCCCCAGACACTCTTGGAATCGCTGGCTGTGCTATCCCCAGGATGGGGGGGGATTCACGCCGAGCCTCACACCACTTTTTCCCAGGTGGGCATTGCCAAGACCTGGAAAAAGTCCAGACAGGCATGGACACACATTGCTCATGTCCAGATTCCCTTGGAAGAAAACCCACGTGCGCAGGCAGGGAAAACGCTGCCAACGATTTCCCAGCTTCACAACATGGGGCACAAGACTGCAAGATGCACCACATCCACCCCATTACTAGGGCTGCATGAATGTGTTTCAAGTAACTTGCTCAGTATGTGCACCATTATGTACTTAGGGTGAAAGTTTAATCCAGTTTATCACTATGACAGGAAAAGGTCTTTTCCTAAAGCTGCACATGATCTTTTTAACCTCCAAGAAAGTGTACCAACATGATTAGCCAGTGATAAATGCTAAAAAGGACTTTGTCCTGCAGGTCCTTACTAAGAACATGTGGCAGAGAAGCAACTACAACATATAACTGAAGTGTGAAAATACTTAAGCAAACATATAATAAAAAGCCAAAAACAATTCTGTGTGTTAGAAAGCCAAGTTCAACAGGTAATAAACAAATCAAATCTGAAGAAGATTATTTTTTTCTATATTTTGGACATTTGCCTACAAAGACACAATGCCAAGTCAAAGGACTGATTAAATGCTAAAATAATTTAAACCTGTAAATGCCAGATTGATCACTTAACCTCTTCTTTTCAAGACAGAGCACCCTCAGTGGTAAGAGCACGCAAAAGAATTTAAGGTCTGCATTCCCATCTGTGTTTATATCAAAACAGTTATCAACTGGAAATACACACAGCACAAAAATGCATTAAATGTCATTTCAGGTGATTCATCAAATAAAAGCCTTATGCCTTTTTGTTTTTTTAAACAGTTTACCATTCCTTCTCTTTCTCTAATAAAAAAAATTACAAAAAGAGCAGAAGTTAGACACATGAAAGAGAATGCTGACAAACACACAGCACAGCTCTTCTGTTCTTTCACTTAGGCTTTTTTCTGTTACTAAACTATGCAAAAAAAAGTTTAATTTGTGCATATTGAACTTGTCTCAATATTCTTCAGATATCTGTGCTACCCTTAGTGAAAAGATTCAGATGCTGAAGCCTCCCCATGAAATAATTAATCCAACGTCACACAGAACATCAGTGCCAGATCACAAATGGCTTTGGTGCTTTTGGATTCCAGCTTCTTGCTGTTTTCTGTGCCACAACACTTCAAATAGCATATGCTGTCCAGGAATAGGGAGAGATAGAAGATGGGAATAGTCATCCAGCAAGTTACAACTTTACTCCTCTTCCCCACAGTGAACTAAGAAAATACCTTTCTCATGAGCTTTTAAGCTGTACCATCTCCCTGAATGGAAACTGTGCTCCAAAGCCAGTATAACTGCAGCAACCAGCAGAGCTAAATTAAGACAATTCCATGTCAATGTGTGTGAATGGTCGTGCAGTTACAATACTCTGAACTTCCCTAATGCATGAGGATGAACACTGGGTGAGAAGAAATTTGCACACAGAAGTAGATCCCCCCCAAAGAAGTACAGAACTGAAATGACAGGGAAATCCATGCAGAGATGGGTTCTTGGGTGGAAAGTTGTCCAGTCCTCCACCCTGCTGTTCAGCATCACCTGCAGGTAGAGCTAGCTGCACAGGAGGAAAAATCAAATCAAATGGAACAAGGGCAGTGCACTAACGCCCCTTCAAGCAATAAAATCTCGCTTTCAGTTTGTGCAGAACGGGAATTTTTACTAGTTAGTAGACCCTAGTTATTCTTGTGACATCTCAGGAATTCCTCCAAACAAGCTGAATAATGCCCATGTCATCAAAGAAAAAGGAATAGAGTGGGTGGGAGTTAGGGAAAAAGTATCTTACTTTCCCCAATCCAGTCTCAGAAACAATCCATTTACTTCTCTCAAACTCACACCCATCAGCTCCTCCTCCCTGGCCCAAAGCTGGCATGAATCAGTGAAAATGTAACAAGTGAGAAAGCACAGAACGGAAATAGAGCCTTTAGTCACATGTCAGGTTTTTCGAAAGGGAGCAACTGCAGCTCTGCAATAAATACATTGAGAAAAATTAATGAGTCACTACCCATGCAACACATACAGTTGGTTATATATAGCTCAGCATTCACCCTTGGGTCTGCTATAAATAAGATTTTATTTAAATTTCATTTTAACCAGCAAATTATCAGGTAGAGCCCCTCAATATTTTGACTACAGACTGTGACAAATTCCTTGTGCTCCAGCACATGACACAACCCTGTCACACATTAAATACCTGTGTATCTACACTGAACATTTACTCCAAGATAACTCTGTCAAGATGACAACACACTGCTTCCACCCAGAATCACCAAGAATAGTCAGAAGCAGACACAGAAGATTTAGTAAGCATATATGCCTTACTTGAGGGCGCTTAAGTAGGGAAAACAGGTCCTACTAATACAGTTACCAGGCAGGCAAACGCTCTTCTTGTTATTGCTGCTCAGAGTCTGCTGCTTTTCCCAGTAACCTCATAAATGTCAAGTGAAAAACCAAATTGTCCTTCTTTATTGGTAGCCAGCAAGAAGTTAATTAGCTTAAAAACATCAACATTTAGGGTTATCAGGACATAAAGAAGAACAGTTTTTATAACAAATGTTATGGGCTCTGGATAGGTACTTGCTACAAGAGTCATTCAGCATCAGTACAGAGAATCAGCCCATTTAAACTGACCAAAATCTAACACTTAGATAATTATTATATACTAGTAAGAGTGAAGTAACTGAAAAAAAAGAAAAATGAAAAAAACATACAAAGTAAATTTGACATTTAATTAGAAAGAAATAAAAGCTTGGGTGACGTCAAATCAATTGTCTCCTCTGTGGTAATTCCCAATGAAAACATTTGTCTGCTGTTTGCATTCTCCAAAGCAGAGATTTACTAAAATGAAGTTAAATTTTCCTCTACAGGAGATTCTGCAGTGACACTGGAGCAGATTCTGAGCCAGGTTTCTCTTGGCAAAACATTCTGCAAGACCTGTCATTCTTCCTTCCAGTTATAATCTGGTGCTCAACAGATGACGACATGCTTTTTTAATAGAAATGCAGTTGCATTATTAACATAAAATTTAATACATCATTCAAGACTCTGTGTGTGTGTATATATATATATATAAACCCCTAGATTTACATGAGGGCCAGGGAGTTGGACTTGATTATCCAGCAGTGAGCTCAGGGCCAAGAAGGCAAATGGTGTCCTGGGGTGCATTAAGAAGAGTGTGACTCACAGATTGAGGGAGGTTCTTTATCCCTCTGCTCCAGTGAAGCCACATCTGGAGTACTGTGCTCCCCAGTTCCAGAGGTACAGAGAACTACTGGAGAGAGTCCAGCAGAGGGCAAAAAGATGATGAGGAGACCGGAGCATTTCTCTCATGAGGAAAGGCTGAGAGACCTGGAACTATTTAGACTGGAGAAGAGCAGAGTGGATATTATCAATGCTATCAAGATCTAAAGGGCAGGGATCAAGAGGATGGGGCCAGAACCTTTTCAGTGGTACCAGTGACAGGACAAGGGGCAGCCAGCACAAATACATGAAGTTCCATCTGAACGGAAGTTCTTTTCCTTGTGAGGGTGATGAAACACTGGAAGAGACTGCCCAGAGAGGCTGTGAAGTCTCCTTCCCTAGATTTTCAAGATCTATCTGGGCATGCTCCTGTTCAACCTGCTATAGATGGCCCTGCTTTAGCAAGAGGCTGGACTAAATGGTCCCCAGAGATGCCTTCCAACATCTACTACACTGTGATTCTTATGGGTCTCTTCCAACTTCAGATATTCTATGTATCTGTTTACATTAAAATAATCTTCAAACCAATAGTCACACAATATGAAACTGAAAAGCAGCTGTTAAACTTCATTTCCTTATTGTACAGAAATTTAACCTTAAAGTCACAGCATACCCAAGCATATGTTCAAGACTGAGAATTCAGTGAAAGAGTGCTGGAAAACCCACTTCTAGATCCAACACAACTCAAAAGTTAATTGTCTAGCTTATTACAATTCAGTTTTACCAGTAGATAATCTAATTTTGTCTGCCTAGGTGCCCTCAGTGATTAAAGTTAAGTAGCTTCTACCTGGTTGCTTTTTTAAGCAATGTAATAGAGAAATCAGGTTTTGGGAGCATAAATCATAACTGTTTCTCATCCCTTCCATGAATTCACAGAATCAAGGAATCACAGAATGGTTTGGATTGGAAGGGACCTTAAAGATCATTTAGTTTCAACTCCTCCACCATGGGCAGGGACACTTTCCACTAGACCAGAGGTTCCTCTAGGCCTCCTCCAGCCCAACCTTGAACACCTCCACAGAGGGGGCATCCATGACCTCCATGGGCAACCTGTTCCAGGTGTCTTACCACTCTTATTGTAAGGAATTTTCTTATCTACATGAATATACTGGGAACTGAACTTTCTTAACTGGATGCGCTGAGTCAGGAAGCATAATGTATTCTGCATGTCTATAAGCAACCCTCCCACTGCCAAGCTGCATTAGTTAAATTCATAGCAAATGATGCAGATACTGGGCTGCCTTCTGGACAGTTCCCAGTGTAAAAAAAACCCAACATATGCAAGAAAATCTGGAGCAGTTAACCAAAAGCACCATCCAGCCACATGGAATGTGAGTGCAAAAAAAGGTGGCATGTAAGAGAACTCTTTCCTTTTCACTTCTGCTTAAAACAAACAACAATGTAGAACTCTGCCCCCAGAAACCACACAGATTGTTTTGTAGTTCAATACCTCGATTACACACTCCACCAGTGTTTTTTAAATACTTTATTTAAATTCTAGGAAAAAAACATCTGAAGTATAGAGCATATTGAACAGGCTTCCTCTTAGAAGCTGTCCACAAATTTGAACAGCATAATGTGGTGCACTTTAACAGGAAAACCTTATTTTCTCCCCTGTAAGTTCACTCTCTCCTCCACCCTCAACACAGCATTCAGAAGCATTTCACGGCATCAAAAACATCCCAAGCCTGCTTTGCAAATCCTTTTGCCTTCTCTTTGCAACCACAGAAGCTCCCATCAACTACTGCTACTCCAAATGCAAAGAAACAACAGCAGAAAAGTAATAAAAATCTTAAATGTAGCTCTCCTAATGGGATGTAACAGCTGGAACAAAGATCTAACACAGCTGGGAACACCATCATTTTCTTTTGCAACTGAGAAAAATATGTGAACAGCAATGCCATGCTTTTCAGAGCAATACCACACTGTTTCAGTTACATCAGAATAAATCCATTCGGTTTTGAATACAAAGATTATGTCCCTCCAGCTGACAACCCTGCTAACTCAAGCCCCACTGCTTTGACTCCGAGATAACACACTGACAATAAAGATGCTACAATTGGAATTTAATTAATTCTACTTATGCAAAACCATGGCAAAATTCAACTCATTCATCCAGAGCCGGGTTTGTGCACTAACTTATTTTAGGAGCAAAAGGAAACAATTCTGAGAAAGCACAGAGACAGCAGCTGAGTATTAAGATGTCCTTTACAAACCTTTTACAGAAATAAATACAGGAATCACTTTAAGAGAGGTAATATGAGAAATACCATATCACTGGCATGAAAACAACATACTTCCCTTCTCCTTTACAAAAGGAAAATAAATTTTAAAATATACTGTGATAATTCATTCTCCACTCAATGAGGGAGAATGAAGCAAGAGAGGGATACCTTAGTTCTGCGCACTTCCAGTTCCTCAAGCACCAAAAGAAAATGGTTATATTTTCACAATCTCTGAGTCTTATAAACATTGCTGTACCTGTGACAGAGCCAGATGAATTCAAAGCTGCTCAACAATTCTTTTTTTGCACAGGCAATGATCTAGTTATAAAAGCACCTCCCCAAAATTTCTGTTGACTTTTGTACTGAAGGACAGCTCCGAGCCGGCCTAGTTTCACCCTTTTTTGACCCCATAATCCAGTTCTCCCTACCTCTTTATCTTATCCTCTTGAATCTCTTTACAGATAATTTCTGGTTGGACTGACATACAGACATGAGAGATGCCGCAGCTGCACTGGTGCTGATGGTTTAATATTGCACAGTTCCATTTCCAGACTGACCACACACAGCTTCATGTCCAGCTAGCTCTCAAATCTGCTGAAAGCTTTTACGATATTCCACTCAGAACTCCAAGAGTTTCCAGGAATATCTCTAAGTTCCCCCTAAGTTCAGCTACATAGGCAGTGCCACATGATCTCAGCTATTCCTGAAATGATGAGACAGGACCAGGTATCAGATACATTTTCCTTTGCTTTATCAGAGATCACTGTGACAGTAAGAATTTCTGCTTCAGAGAAGGGACATAAACACAAGCAGCAGCACCTTCAGGCCATGGCTGCTCCTCTCCTGACCACACTAATCACACTATGCCTCCCAACCCATGGTTCTTTGCTCCACACACTCTAAATTCACTTTTCCAGAGGAAGCACCTCTGGTCTTCACAGTTCCCCTGACTTGAGGCTGCATTGACTGCTATCTGACAGCAATATGCCTCTAACATTCCTCTCACCCGCAGCTGTGACACCCTCATTAGCACAGGTCCCACAACTCAGACATAAGTTCCCATTTATGCAGTTCAGGGCTGACATCCTTGTTACCTCTCCCATAACCTCCTGCAGTCCCCTGCACATTCTCTTAACTGGTGGTGGCTACCCAACTCTTACCTCCTGGTAGGTAGCCCCAAATCTACTACCAGTGAATCACCTTCTCCTCATTCAGCACTTCAGGCGAGTAATCACATTTATCCACCCCTGCTCCAATGTCTGCTTCCTCTGAATGCCTTCCCCGTTGCCAGACTCAACTGCAACAGCTCTGACCTCTGCACCAGGGGCTGTCCAGGACGTCCTCCTCCACAAGCATACAGAGACATGCAGAGCAGGAGCAACTTCCAACCCCGCAACTCTCTGGCATGCCAAGGAAGGGAAAATATGTCCCTCTCAGCACAAGCAGCCTATGCTTATTCCTATAGGGCACCCTTACTCTCCCCAGCCCCTCTGCTATGTACACCTCTCTTTATCTCCCCCTTCGTCACACACAGATGCATCAGCAGCAGTGGCAGCCTCACCTCTGCACACGTATCACTAACATCCTCCCTAGCACGTTACACTTGCCTTGTCCCACACAGAAACACAGCACAATAGCAGTTGGAAAGGACCTCTGGAGATCATCTAGTCCAACCCCCTTGCTAAAGACGGGTCACCTAGAGCAGGTTACCCAGCATCGCAATGCCTAGGCGAGTTTGGAATCTCTTTAAAGGAGACTCCACAACCTTCCAGGTTCCTCCAGTGCTCTGTTACCCTCACAGGAAAGAAAATTCTCCTCCTGTTCAGGCGGAACTTTCTGTGTTTCAGTTTGTGCCTTTTGTCCCTTGTTCTGTCACTGGGCACCACTGAAAAAAGTCTGCCCCCATCCTCTTGACACCCACCCATTAGTTATTGGTCAGCACTGAAAAGAGCCCCTCTCAGTCTTCTCCAGGATAGACAGTGACAGGTCTCACAGCCTTTTCCCAACAGAGAGGTGTTCCACTTCCCTCATCATCTTCATAGCCCTTCGCTGGTTTCTTGTCTCTCTTGAACTGGAGAACCCAGAATTAGGTACAATACTCTTGAAGTGGCCTCACTAGAGGAGAATAGAGGGAGATACAATCTTTCCTTAACCTGCTGGTCACAATGCACTCCAAGACATAGGACAGCAAAGGCCTTCACACACACACACACTCATAACCTTCCAACCATACCAACAACCTGAGCTCCACATCCCCCCCAGTGCTCTCCATGTTCAGGCCCTGCAACAATGCTGACAGTCTCCTTCTCCCCACATACCACCATCTCCACACCCTTTCTGACCCAACAAGACATTTTTACCCCCTTCTTGACATTCCCACACCCAGCAGACCCCTACCACCCTGTCGTCCTTCCCAGCCAGCAGTACTAACACAGCCAGCATTTGGTCATGCCACTCTCCCATACCCCATATTCTGCAGGTGACCAGCAGGTCATCTGTCCCTCTCAGTACCTCCACTGAAGGCTCTGTAGGGACACAGACAACCCTGAGAGACACAAAATTTCACCTTCTGTCTCACTCCCAGACTCAGCAGTGATACTTGCTGCCCCTTCTCCATCTAGTCCACACATTCCACGCTCCAGTATGATCCAGACAGCAGCCATCGTATTGGCTCTCAGACCTCTCTCCTTTCTTTTCTCCTAACTGGTATAAACTCATTCCTTCCATGCTCCCACCCCAGTACAGCCTCACCTCAAATTCCGCAAGACCCTGGACATCCTGCCCTCCACCATCACTCCCAGCTCTTTCTGCAGTTGCCACCTCAATGGCAACTCTGGTGAACTTCAGTCCCTCACATATCCAGCCAAACTTCTTCCACTGCATCCACACAAAGATACCCACATCTCATGACACATGCACTAAAACTATTCCCGGCTGCATTCTTCCTATTCTTCACACACATACTCCACACCTCCCACGTGCAGCCCCATCACTCTCCCACATCTCGTGTGCCAAAGCTCCATCTCCCCTCAAAAACACTCAAGTACATCCCTATCTTCACACACTACAGCCCCACATCCCTCACATGCACACTCCCAGTCACTTTCCTCTCTAGACACACAGCTCAGTCTCAAGTACATGGACCCATTCATATCCCTGGGCCCATGTACATGGCCCCATGCTTCCCTGGTACAGGGCCAATCACTGGTCACAGTCCCCTGCCCACTCCCATACACGTGCATCCCTGACACCACACACCAGAGCCCCACATCATCCCTATACGCATACATCTCTGACCCCAGAACCTACACATATATACCAAACACAGAACACTCCAGACCTAAGACAGCATCTCTAGTCACATCTCTTCTTCCCCATGCAGATGACTCGACTTCCTCCAGGGACACTTCTCAGACTCCCATGTACTGTAGCTCCATTTCTTCACTACTTCCATGCACTTGAAACACACATTACACCCCAGTTGTGAAGTTAATACCACCTGCTTCCCCATCCCATACACCTAGACCTAATCTTGGGTCCTACAGCTTCAGTTGTGGACCCCCACATATACATCTCCAGCCCACAAGCTCCTCAGCATTCCCAGAGATGACATGGCTCTTACCCAGCAAGAGAGCTGGCTGCTCCTTCTTCTCTACCAGGAAACCCTGCTTCCCAGATCCAGAGTGCTACAGCCCCAGCAACATGGCCAACAGTCTCATCTCCCCTCCTGTATACACACAGTTTATCACCCTACATGGTACAGCTGGAGAAAGAGGGGCAACAGCCATATCTCCCCATATTCCAGACCCACTGCCTTAGAGTTCAATTTCCCTCAAGTCCACAGCCCCAAGTCCTTGCCCATTTCCACACGCCAAACCTGCTGCCCCAAAGCTCACCACTTCTCCTTCACACTAGGGCCCCTGTGCACTAGTGCAGCCCCACAGCTTCCCTTCTCATCCTCTCAGTCTCTACACTGCTCCACTGCCCAGCTCTCCTTGATCTTCCCCTAGCTGGAATACTTCACAGCACCTACCAGTGCCTCACAGCCTGACCCCCCTAACCTCCCCCATGTCCTCACCTCGCTGTCACTGACTGCTTCCCCAAGCTCTCTCACCACAGAGCTGCCCCACAGACCACCTCCTCATGCCCTCACAACACTGCCCCATAGCCTGTGGTCTTCCTCATGCTCACACCTCGCACCTGCTACCCCCCAGTACTGCCCAAAGCCCATTTTCCTACATATTCCTGCCCTGTCCCAGAGTCCACGTGTCCATGACAACCCTCTGCAAAGCACCTTCAGCCCCCTGCACTGCCCTCTCTGCATCTCCGCAGCCTTCCTCCCCACAAAGTCTCTTTCCCACGGCCTACAACATTGCTTCGCAGCTTCCCTTCATAGAATGGCCGAGGCTGACAGGGACTTACAGAGGTCACTTGCTCCAGACCCCTGATCAAGCAGAGCCACCCAAAGCTGGCTTCCCAGGACCGTGTCCAGACGGCAATAACAGCGTCCTTTCCCCCAGCCCTTCTCCCCACAGCACTATTCCCAAACCCCGGCCCAACTCGCACTCACAGAGCTCGCAGTAGCGGTGGCAGCCCCGGCCCAGCCCCTGCAGGTACCGCTGCAGCACGTCGGTGAGGAGGTCGCAGGCCGAGACCTGTACCGAGTCCCAACCCAGCGCCTGGCAAATCTGCGCCACCGACACCCGCAGCAGCCACCGCGAGTAGGTTTCGCACATGCCGGCTCGGCTCGGTGCAGTCCCGCCCGGGCCCGCCGCCCGCCCTGGGCCGGGAGGGCCGAGGGACGCTCACGCACAGCCCGCCGCCGCCGCCATCTTGGCGCCGCGCCGCCGCACCTCCCCTCCGCCCCCGCCAGGCAGCGCCGCTCCAGCACCGAGCGCATCGAGCGGGGCCATTCGCAAGCGCATCGAGAGTCCGGCCATCGGCAAGGCGGACGGGGCGGAGCGGGTATGGGGCCGGCAAGTTTTGGCGCGAGTTCGAATTTTCCCACAACCCCCAAAATCGGGGTTATTTACAGGAAAAGCTGATGTTACTGCCCGCTCGGAGCGCTGCAGGTTGGCGGCCACTGGCCTGTGCTTCCCCAGAGGCGAGAGGGGCGCGGTTACTCTCTCACATCCGCAGGCCCAAAGTCGTTTCATATCATGACACATATGGACAACGCTGCATCAGCAACCTCCTGTGCTCAAGTGGAAGCTGCAGGGTCAGGCTCTGTGAGGAATAGGAATCCAAGAAATAGGAGAGGAAATTTAAGTGTAAAATCTTCCTCAAAGACACATGAAATAGCCCGATTTAAGAGGCTTTAAACCAAAATAGACTTAAATGCTAAATAACTTACAGAGGATTTGCCTTCTAGAAAGGCTGTTTTGTTGCATTTTTCTCCTTTATAATTCTGGTAATTCATCCAGAGCTAAGAAAGAGAAGACTTTCTTGTAAATCTCTTTTGCAACTGCATTTTTTTTGCATGTGGTGGAACCACAAGAGAAAAAGCATTTTTAAGAACCAGTGTAAGCCAAACTGAATTTTCGGATCTTTTGAGGAGTATAACTTACAAGGTCATCTGTGTAAACAGATTTATAACTAATTATATATAAGGCCAGGATCACATAGGCAGTAGAAACATCAGCTTTGGGAACAGAAGTAACAAAACTGGCAACAATGAGGAAAAAGTTTTTATATTTTTTTTGTGTGTGTGTGGGGGAAACATATCAATCAGGGAAGGGTTTAAACCGATGGTGAAAAAGACAATCTAGAAACAATGACAGTTCCTGAGTGGTGTAGAAGGTAGAATGAGGAGCAGCAGTCATCAGTCAGCCAGTGGTCAGATGGATGGCCAGGCCCAAAGAGTGGTGGTGAATGGCCAGTTGGTGATGAGTCACAGGTGGTGTTCCTCAGGGCTCAGTATCTGGGCACGTTCTTAGTATCTTTACTAGTGACCTGGACTTAAGAGGAATTGAGTGCAGTCTCAGTAACTATTTGCAGGCAGCACCAAATTAGGCAGGAGCATCAATTCGCTCGAGGACAGGGAGGCTCAGCAGAGGGATCTGGACAATCTAGATCAATGGTATGAGGTTTAACAAAGCCAAATGCTGGGTCCTGCACTTGGATCACAACAACCCTATGCAATGCTCCACACTTAGGGAGTGGCTAGAAAGCTGCCCATCAGAAAAGGACACAGGGGTGCTTTGACAGCTGATGATCCTGCAGTGTGCTCAGGTGGCCAACAGCATCCTGGCCTGCATAAGGAATAGTGTGTCCAGCAAGACTAGGGAAGCAATTGTCCTCCTGTACCAGGCACTAGTGGGCCTGCACCTCAAATACTGCATTCAGCTTTGGACACCTTACTACAAGAATACTGAGGTGCTAGAGCGAGTCCAGAGAGTAAGTCCTATGAAGAGCATTTGAGGGAACTGGGTTTGTTTAGCCTGGAGAAAAGTAAGTTCAGGGGAGGCCTTCTTGCTTTCTACAACTATCTAAAAAGGAGGGCATAGTGAAGTGGGTGGTCTCTTCTTCCAAGTTAACAGGATGAAAGGAAACAGACTCAAGTTACATCACATGAGTTTTAGGCTGGACATTAGGAAAATTTTCTTCCTTGAAAGGGTTGTCAAGCCCTGGAACAGGCTACTAAGGGAAGTGGTTGAACCACCACCCCGGAAGGCATTTCAAAGCTGTGTAGATGTAGTGCTTAGCTGTGACCTGGCAGTGCTGGGTTGCACTTTATCTTGAAGGTCCTTTCCAACTTCAGCAATCCTCTTAGAAGGGAGGACTGCAGGTTTGCCAGTAGCAAAAAAGATTTCCTTGGTTATCCAACAGGAATTGAAGGACACATTGTGTAGAAGCCAAGGAAGGCAACAGTCAGATGTGCTGGGGACAGCAGGCAGGTCCCCAATGGACCTCACTGGATCTGGAAATAGAGGAATGCACTTCCACTTACAAGTCCTCAGATCAGCAACATAATGGGAACTGCAATAAAAAGCCAACAGTAGCCCTAAATTGCTCTTTAATGAGGATGTAATCTTGCATTGGAGAGAGTGGGTACATTAACAGAAGAAAAGGGGAACATCTTCAGAATTGCCTCAAAATATGGAAGTTGTATAAGCCAAGGGGCTCTCAACTTCAATTGTGAATTATAATCTACCATCTTTTTGAGCTTGCACTTTCAAAGCACATTTGGGTAGAAAAGAAAACCGGACAAAACATTATTTTAAAGAGGTTCTAAATAAAATAATGCTTAAAGAATGACAGGCTCCAGATTATGAAAACTGGGAATTGCATTGATCAGGGACACAGTCACAATATCCAATGGCTCGTCTTCCCATATTTTAGCACTCTTTGAACTCACCCATTCTGATCAGCATGCCACTGTGTGAACAGCAGCATCAGAACCACAGTTCCTTAAAAATGTCATTAGAAGCACTTCTAACTACATAACAGATCTGCTCCAACACAGTCTCTCATTTCAATGATCCCACCTCAGGCTGTGAAACTGCTTCCCTTATCTATGTGTACATCTCAATGTACACATACATCTGTACAGACCACTGCAGGGTACCATCACCACCTCTTCTCATTACCCAAACAGTCTGACTGTAAGGAAACACTAGCTCAAGCTCAGCACTTGATTTCTAGACCAGTTTGCTTAGGTCTGTCTCAGCCTGAGAGTGGATGCTTATGCCTGTCTCCATGTCACACTCACAGATACCTCGAAGCTCAAGGCCATTGACAGTCTTTTTAGCATTCTTCTGCAAACCCGTTGCCTGTTTCCATCATGTACATCACTGAGCTCCTCATGGCTCTGATTTTGTCTGCCAAACTGGAGTGGAAGCTACTTCCATGGTTACACCACCCACTAACTTTTCTTCCTATACTCTTTTATTTTTCATATTTTATCCTTTCTCACACTGCTGAGCACTTTCAAACACAAGGTGAAAACAGCCAGCCTCTTCTACTCTTCAAATGAAGCAATATCCCTTTACATGTTTTTGTGTGCCAGACATTACAAAATGCACAGCACATCCTTAAAAAAGGGTGTTTTGAAGAGTCAAATCTGTACACTTTGACACCAAGAGCATTTGCTCCATGAAACACCCAAGAAATTTTTTTTCACGTTGGTGGTTTATTGTAAGAATTTACAGATTTCTGGGGCTTTACCACGTCTTCACAGAATAACAGAGCAGTCTTGTTAACACAGACACAGGCAGGTTAAACCACATGCTCAGCAGAGCTCCTCTTCACCTGTAAGGAAAATTGAAGAAAATTAAAACCCTTTTAATTATTTAAAACGTTTGTCTCCTCCAATTTAAATACTTAAGTCACAAATATTCCTTACCCCCTCCCTCAAAAGTACTTTTTTCCTTTAAGTTTTGAATTTTGGATACACTTATTTAGCTACAGAAACTCCTTTAGGTAGAAGATCTTACAGAAACATTTTCGAGTCATTGCATAAGGTAAGGACACTATAAAAATGTAAAGAGCAACTGCAAATGAATCCAGTAACCCATAAAGAACACAGAAAATCCTGTCAAATGTGGATGGACACTCATGGATGTATTTTCATTAGAATTACTGAAAAACATATTGTTCAGACAAATTCAAACTAGCAGTGGGCAGTTTCCCAGCTCTTTGGGAAAGGAACACTGAATTCTGACTTCCTCACTTGAGGTTGAGATTTTCTGTGTTAAATTACTTAAAACCACAGTCTAGTTGCTATTTTGTAACTTTACCTCTCTTGTATTTGGCTGAACCGCTTTTTCCGATTAATCCCTGGTTACGGTATTATGAGAAAAAACAGAACAAGCAGGTTAGGAAGCAACTCATGCAAAAAAGCTAAACAACGCACATATTTATGACCATGGATGTATTGTGAGGAGCACAATACAGCATGTTCCTGCCATATGGTTGTCTTCTAGGCATTATGTAACCACATTGGATATTAACACATGTATTCACATCTGAGAACAGCACAAATCTTCTACTGTTAGACATAACCCGCATCAGACATATGCATTTACAAACTGCGGCCTAAGCCCACACATTTGTAACCTGCAGGGGACACCTTCAACTAAACTTCTCATATAAATAAGCAAAAAACTTACAAGCAAAATACACATTCAGTAGCAACAGACTCTGAAACACTCTCTTTCTGACCACCCCCCAAATTCTCAGCTTCTGAATACCATCACCAGGCTGACTGACCCAAAAGCATGTCAGTTGCTTGAGATGCTTTCCCTACCCAACACTACTGGGCTTTCAGCATTGAAAGGAAGAAAGGAGAAACCCACTTGGAAGACAAAAAAGAGGAAAACCACCCCCTGTGCAGGCAAGGGTACGTGCTGAGGCTAAAGATCCATTTTACTGGGTTTTTAACTATGTCTGGCCAAGAAAGACTGTCAAATTTCACACTTGTTAGTAGAACTGTGCAAGCTCATAAGCTTGGGAGTCATGCCACGGATTCGTCCCAACCTTTCCTGCTAACTTGACTGAAGCAGGATGCACAAGCATTACGCAACTTTGCAACAACTCCTGTTTTGCATCTGAGCAGGTACTCACAGAGCAGCAGCACCAGAGATGATCTCAATAAGCTCCTTGGTGATGACGGCTTGACGGGTACGGTTGAATGTCAAGGTCAATTTGTCAATCATCTCAGCTAGAAAAAAAAAATTAAGGTTGGAATTTAAGCATATATAAGCACTCAAAACCAGAAAAAGTATCCACCAAGCTGTGTGGTGCAGCTGAGACACTGGAGGGAAGGGATGCACAGGGATATGAAGAACTACACAAAGGGAAGTCAGTACTTTCATGCTAAGCTGTTAAAGCTCCAGGAATCTCAAAGTGCAGACTTACAAGCATTCTTGCTAGCATTGTCCATAGCAGTCATCCTAGCACTCTGCTCACTGGTGGTGGATTCTTTCAGGGAGTAGTACAGAATATTTGCTAGTGTGAATTCCTGGTAGTTTCTGAGGACATCAGCATCAATATCATCATAGATACTCAGGCTTTCTGTAAAACAGAAAACAGTGGACTTGGAGAGGGCCTGTTTATCTGCTTAAGGCAGCGCGGAAGGATTTTCTGTGTCCCATGTGTAATTCAATAACAAAATTCTAAGTAGCGGAGAGATGAAGTATTTCATATTTTTTCATTTGATTTAAGGATAGGAAAATCAGATTCTGACCAAGGTCAGAATACACACAAATGTGTACACAAAGAATACACATTGTTGGTGTATTAAGTTTAACCTTTCCATGCAGTGCTGCAGATCTACTCTGGAGTATTTTCACTGAGTAGTGCAAAGCAACAATATCCAGGCTGTTCAGTGCTGAAAACACTGTAACTGATGGAAGTTTTGCATATGCTTAGTTCTTGTTTAAGAGACAATCTCAAATCAGGATTAGTTCAACTATTCTTTTTAACCTCTTTGCCCCACAGCACCTTGCTAAGTCAGCCTTTGACTGCCAAGATAAAGCAATCCAAAAAATTTACAATACACACGTGATGTCCCTTCTTATGGGATTTATCATTTAACTGGTGGTTTTAATTCATTGCTTACCAGATCCAGCAACTGTTTCAAGGGAGAAGATGGGTTTCTCATCAGTCTTGTAGGAGATGACAGACCTGTATAAAAACAGTGTAATAGGTTTAGTTAAACTCAAGAGTTAAGATAAAATTAAAATAGACAAATTGTGGTGTTCCAATTCCACTAAAAAAAAAAGGTATTTTCTGATAATCCTTACGAAGATATTGCAGACACCACGTGGACATAAACATGTACAACAGCATCCACTCAAGTAAAAAGAGAAATCCATTCACAGTTATTATTAGAAAAGGCCACAAAAATAATCTGAGGGCTGGAGCACCTCTCTTTTAAGGACAGGCTGAGAGAGTTGGGTTTGTTCAGCTTGGAGAAGAGAAGGCTCCAGGGAGAATTTATTGCAGCCTTTCAGTACTTACATGGGTCTATAAGATGGGGACAATTGTTTTAGCAGGGCCTGTTGAAACATGGCAAAGGGTAGTTTTAAACTAGAAGAGGGCAGATTCAAACTAGATCTAAGTTAAGAATTTTCTTACACTGAGTGTGGTGAAACACTGCCCCAAGTAGCCCAGACAGCCCCATCCCTGTAAAGATTCCAGGTCAGGTTGGACAGAGCTCTGAGCAACCTGATCTAGTCAAAGATGTCCCTGCCAAGTACAGGGGTGTTGGACTAGATGAGCTTTAAAGGTTCCTTCCAATCCAAAGCATTGTGATTCTAGTGAAAAAACCCTCAAACAACTCTTCACACAAAACAAGATGCCCTCATTCCTCATGAAATATTCTCATATTAATTTCATTTACATTTCATATTTTATTGGGCTTGAAACCTTCTACCCAGTGTTTTCCCAGCAGTTTCAGCTCTTACCTGAACCGATTGTAGATGACAGAGCCTTCATCAAATTCATACCCAGAGTTTAACAACTCTAAGGCAATGACTGAAGCATCTCCAAAGCTTGGAGGTCTCCGTCCCACTTCTTTGAATGTCAGAAGGAAGTAATTGCCATGTGTCCTGCAGTGACATCAAAACTGTGTTAGAACAAGTGGATGCTCTAAAGCACAAGTACATGGCAGCAAGAGGCAACATGTTCAGTTACTTACGAGTGTTCAGAGCTAAGGATTTTACTGGATTAGTCTGACACAAATTTTGCCTTCTTTTAGAAACTAAATTATGATGATAGCTACAAGATACATACATATTTGTAGTAGGTGCCAGTGTTGTCAGCTTTCTAACTTTTATTCCAAAAATACAATGGTATGCAGTGGTTTCACTAACGTCCAGATAATCAAAAACCATCAGCATGCTTGCAGGTTTGGGGCCTGGTTTTGTGTTTTTTCTAAAAGGAACCTGAATTTAGTAGCTTCATTATCTGTGAAGGTCATCCAAGACTTGCAAAATTTATACCACAGAAAACAACCAAAGCCACCAAACCGTTCTCTTTACCTCTGAAGCAGGCCTCTGATCTTGTCACCTACTCCAACCACCATAACCTCTTTTCCTGCATTTGTGAGATTAGTAATCTCATTCTTCAGTGTTTTAGCCACAGATGTATGGATAGCACCACAAAGACCACGGTCAGAAGACACGCCAATAAGGAGATGCTTCTTCTTATCCTCAGGTGCCTTTATTTCTGCTTTCTCATACAGAGCTAAAAAAAAAAAAAAAATAGTTATTCAAGGATGCCAGGAAGCAAATCAGAGAATCTTTTGCGTTAGAAGTGACTACTAAAGCTTATTTAGTCCAATCTCCCCTATAGTCAGCAGGGACATTTTCAACTAGATCAGGTTGCTCAGAGCCCTGTCCAACCTGACCTGAAACGTTTCCAGGGATGAGACTTCTACCACCTCTCTTGGCATCCTGGGCCAGTGTCTCACCACCCTCACTGTAAAACAATTTCTTCTTTAGATTGAGTATAAATCTCTCCTCTTTCAGTTTAAAGCCATCACCCCTTGTCCTGTCACAAGAGGGCCAGACAGAGTCTCTTCTCATCGTCTTGTAGGCCCCATGTAAGTATTGAAAGGCTGCAATTAAGTTTCCTTGGAGCCTCCTCTTCTTCAGGCTGAATAACCCCAACTCTTTCAGCCTGTTCTCAGCAGCAGAGGTGTTCTAGCTCTCTTTATTATTTTTGTGGCAGTCCTCTGGACCTTCTCCAACATGTTCATGTCCTTCTTGTGCTGAGCACTCCAGAGGTGGACACAATACCACAGGTGAGGGATTTCACCAGAGCAGAGGGGAAGAATCACCACCCTTGACCTGCTGCCCATGCTGCTTTTGACACAGCCCCAGATATGGCTGGCTTCTGGGCTGCGAGTGCATCGTGTCCAGCTTCTCATCCACAACTGCCACCAAGTCCTCCACATGGCTGCTTTCAATCCCTTCATCCCCTAGCTTTTATTGACTCTGGGAATTGCTCCGATCCAAGTAAGTGCAGGACCTTGCCCTTGGCCTTGCTGAACCTGAGATTTACATGGGCCTCTATCTCAAGCTTGTCTAGGTTGTAACAAACAGGACATACCAAAATACCTTTGAAGTATTCTAACTAAAATAAGTTCTAAAGGGGTTCCAAATCACAGTCAGATGAATTTTATCTCTCAGTATGCACATGATCTGACTAGTGATGACAAAAGAACAATTCAAGGCCAGCTGCATTTCTGATCAGGTATCTCACAATCAGTGTTGTTACTTAGTTAAGCTCACTGTCAAGTCCACTGCCTCAAGAGCACGTGCTGCCAAAGCATTAGCAAATAAGGTTTGGCAGTAGCTGTAGGTGCTAGAGAGATAGAAGCCAATTCCACTGGTAGGAAGAAGCAGGCCAGAATTCTCAGTTATGGTGCTTTTATGGCTAAATACCCCGAAAGCTGAAGAAGTAATCAGAAATGATAAAGACTTTCACAGAACTCTTTAACAATCATCATCTATAAACTACTTACAAGGAACAATCAAGTTGGTCTAGATGCAGATTCATTTGGAAGAAAACTATCAAAAGGTTAGAAAAGTCTATGACCACCATGAAAGCCTTCCTCTTCTGTTCCCCCATCACACAGCACAAGATCCTTCTCTCACCCAGTGCTCCTGTTCCATAGATTCTTGCAGGTTTCAGCTCCCTCTCAGCTCTGGCATATTTTGCTGCAGAAACCATCTTCATGGACTTGGTAATTTTCTGGATGTTCTTGATGGACTTCAAGCGCCTGGTAACTACAAGGTTAATAGTTGAAGGTCATGGGCTCCACTAAGCATAAAGACATTAAAAACAAGCAGTAAAATGCTAGCAACAGCCATGCAAAAATATCTCACCAAGTTCCTCAATGGAGAAAATAAACAAACAAATAACACACTTATAAACTTCCTGAAAGACCTTACGTTTTACAATAGGAAGACAGTAAGGGTATTAATCTAACCCAAATGCCTCTTTACAACAGATGTTTTTCCCCTCCAGACATAACATTTAATGTTTAGCCCAACATAATATATTTCTACTGTTCTCTTTCCTTCCACTTGTACTTGTTTCACAAATGTATCATTTGAGGCATATTGTCATCTCTTCCCAGATGACAAGGAGAAAACAAACAAAAGAGCCCATACTATAAAGACACAGAATAAACTTCCTCTTCTGTTTAGACTACGGAAAAACCAGATTCATACAAATACTGGTGTGAAAAGAAAACAAAACAGGTGTTCCACAAACGAGCACAATTCCAAAGTAATACCCCTGTAGAAGCACCTGTGAGGAATGGCTTAAAGAAGCATTACCAAAGTGGTACCATTCAGTCAATCTATTTTTCACCAACATTGGATAAACACACAGAAAAATAACAGAACACAAATTAATTCTCAAAGGTGAGCAAACAATCTGGTTTTAGCATCTATGATATAGTTACTGTTAAACTAGAACCAAGGTCATACTGAATTGCTGAAATTACATCTAAATTAGTGCTAAAATAATTTTAAGCAAAGCCTTTTCTGAAAGACACTTGTTCAATGCAAGAAATGCTAGAAGCTCATATAGCAGTGTCATGGTGTATCATGATGAGTTTAGTCAACAGTGGCTAACAAATTATATTTTAACATATGGTTTCCCTGCAACACTCTACCCCTCTCAAAGGCAAACAAAACAAATACTTACTGTCTTTTAGAGTTGCCATATTCCTGACTTGGCCCCTAAAAATTGAATGCAGGAGAAATTAGACTAGTTCGTCAGTTCTCTGGGAAAGTACCACCTATCGAAGGCAGGTCCCTTTCAAATGGATGAAAATTAATGAGCTGCTGTTTCTGAAAAACTGATTGTGCCTGGCACAAGCCACTATAACTTCCTCCCTTCTACCTCCTGTGACACCATATATAATTTAACAAATTACTCGCTGCTTTAGATAATGGCACAACACAAATGAAGGCCAGACAGCAAAGCATCAGAAGGGTCCAACTTCCAAAGACGTAACTGTTGTATAAAACCGCCTGAAAAGGCGCAGAGGTGGCCACACCGTCTCCTGACAAGAGCAGAGTCTCCTTGCAAGGCCTGTCACCTACGAAGCCGTCCTTTCCACTTCTCCTGCCTCGCCCATGCACCCCCTCGGGCTTTTCCCAAGGAGCTCGCATCTCCCCCTCGCCTCCCATTCACACAACCACTGCTAAGAGGACGGAGCCTCCGTCCCCAGCAGGTCACCGCAGGGGGCAGGCGCCCCGGGGAGGCCGCTTGCCCTCAACCTCAGGGTCACCGCTCCTCCGACCACACCGTAGCCCACAGCACCTCAGGTGCTGACCCGAGCGGCTGCAGCACCACCCCCGGGAGCCTCAAGACTCAGGGGGGCCTTCAGCCTCTAGTGGCCAGCCTCAAGCATCCTGTCGCCCAACAAGGCCGCCCCGCCGCTTGTCCCTGAGCACCGGGACGCGTCCCCTCATCCCTACAGGGCTGCTCTCGCCCCGTGTCCCCGCCCGTTACCATTGCGGCTGGTAAAGCACGACGGCAGCCCCCCGGGCGAACATGGCGGCGCCTCCACCACAGCCCCGCTGAAGGTCAGCGCGCCCGCACCGCGCCTGCGCGCAGCCAGGACTGGCAGGGGAGGGAATCAGTTCCGGGGCACGGGCAGGCACCTCCGGTGGGGGTAGGGATAGGCACAGGGACAGGGACCGGGGCCGGGGCCGGGCTAGAGGTGGGAGGTCACCGCCGCCGCTGCCATGGGGAAGTCGGATTTTCTCAGTCCCAAGGCCATCGCCAACCGCATCAAGTCCAAGGGGCTGCAGAAGCTGCGCTGGTACTGCCAGATGTGCCAGAAGCAGTGCCGCGATGAGGTAAGATCGCCACGGGTGGTGATCGGGCCTGTGACGGGGGAGCGCGACAGGCCCCGATCGCTCGGCGGAGCTAGTAATCCTCCATGGGGGGCACGGAGGGCTCCGGCCCCCTGCTGGGCAACCCTAGGCCCCTTAAGGAGGGCAGTTCTTTGGGGAATACACAAAGGCCGTCAGATCTCCTATGTGAGGGTTCTCAATCCTCTTCTGGGGTCTTCGATTCCGTTTGTGAACGTCCCCAGTGCCGCTGGGGATGACACGAAGGGACATCTGTCGCCCCTGTTGGGTTCTCAAATCCTCTTGGGTAGAACTGTCATCACCATAGCGGGTGTGTGGCCTCATAACCTGGTAGAGTTCCCCATTTCTTTTGGAGGTGGTGATACAGGACTGGCTCAGAGTCCCTCTGAAGGTGTCCCCAGTTGCCTTAGGAGGTCTGTGATCCCACTTGTGCGATCTGTTTAGGGACCATCCACGCCTCACTGCTGGGAGTGCAGGGAGCCCTGGCTCCTTAGGGGAACATTGGAGAGAGTCCTTATTTTCCTGTGGGGGGCTGCAGTCCCTCTTGTATAGATTACAGTCTCCTTTGGAACGTATTGGTGGGAGCTGGAAAGTTCCCAGTTGTAAGGAGATCCCATTGACATCCCTGATCCTCCATGGGATTGTCATCCACTTTGGAGCAAGCGTGTTGGTGCTGATAAATCTTTGGAGGTGTTCAGATTGACTGATCACCCCAGGGTGAGAAGGAGCACAGGGTGGCCCCAAAATCCCTGGAAGGTTAACTCCCTCAGATGTACCTTGAAAAGTTGGTGTGGTTAAGAATTAAGTGGCTCCTATCCAGAGAATCAAGGGCAACCATGATTTATGATTTCTCTTGGGAACATGGTGGTTGTGGCAGCATGCCCCAGGCGATGCACATCTGGAGCACTGTGAGTTCTCTTTTCATAGTATCATAGAATGGTTTAGGTTGGAAAGGACTTTTAAAGTTCATCTAGTCCAATACACCTACAGTCAGCGAGGACATGTTCAACTAGATCAGGTTGTTTCATCCAATCTGAGCTGAAATGTTTCTAGGGATGGGACATCTACCATCTCCTTGGGCAACCTCTGCTGATGCTTCTTCACTGTAAAAACACCCAAAATTACTCTAAATCTCTTCCTTTTTAGTTTAAAATCATTACCACTTGTCCTGTCACAGCAGACCCTGCTAAAAACACTGTCCCCTCAAGAAACTGTCCCCACAAGGAGCTCTTCCTGGAGCCTTCTCTTCTCCAGGCTGAATAACCCCAACTCTCAGCCTGTCCATATAGTAGAAGTGTTCTAGACCTCTGATAATTTTTGTGGCCTTCTCTGGACTCACTCCAGGAGGTCCATGTCTTTCTTGTGGTGAGGTTTCCCTTTTGATTCTGATTCAGTTTCTTCCCTTCTTGTTGTGTTATAAAGACACGCTTTTTCTCTGAAGCTTCCCCTTTTTTTACACTTGTCTACTCACTTGGACCCAGATGCCTGTGGGATGTTAGTGTTCTCTTCTTCCTTATTTCCATCAGAGCTGTGCTACAAAAGTACCTTCCCTTGGGCTAACTGTGCTTTTAATTTTCCATTCTCTGAAAATAGGTTCTTTAATATACTTTAGAGAAGTAAAGCATCTAGTGCACGTTTAATGGTATTCTCCAGCGATTTCTGCTGCCCTCTCCCTCTCATCTAGGAAGTTCAAATCCCATTCTCTTCCCAGTGGCTACAAACGCAAAAAGTTCCTTTACAACATTTGTAAAGAAGATGTTACTTCTTTGAAATGAAATTTGCAGTATTGTATTGCTAATCATATTGTGATGAAAAAGCATGCATTATATTAGATAAGAAAAATGTCAGAGTGCTTTTTTTGGGAGCTCTGATGACTTCAGCTGTGTGCCAGAGGTGGCCAAATGATCACCTCTTGAGCAGTTCAAGGACGCTATCCCTTTCTTACGCATTTGGTGTCAGTGTTGGTCAGGTAGGAAGGCAGCAGATCTTTTCAGTGCTGTTGCACAAGCACGTGGATGGTTTTTGGGTGGACCTGAGTGGTGCCATGTCTACGCCATTCCATGAGGGACAAAGAGGACTGCTGGGTGTTCATAACCCCTTTTACAATTTGTCTGGAGGCTTTTGGCTTCCGGAAGAGTTTTGCTTCTGGCTTGCCTGATCAGGAGGAACAACCACCCCTGTAGGCTATGGCTAAGTTAAGGTGTTTCCTGTGGAGCCTCCCAGAGATTTCACTTACAACATGTTATTTTTAATATACTTCAGCTCAGTGACTTTTTACAAATTGAGACAAGGTCAGACAAAGTATTTACTTTTATTTTGTAGAATGGCTTCAAATGTCATTGCATGTCTGAGTCCCACCAGAGGCAATTGTTACTGGCTTCTGAAAACCCTCAGCAATTCATGGATTATTTTTCTGAGTAAGTTGGATGTATATTCTTACCTAGCTCTTCATTCTTGTGTCAGTAGGACCCCTAAGGCCCGGTCATGTCCCACTGAAGACACTTTATTCTGATACATTTTAGAGTTAGCTCTTTTTCTGATGCCAATTTGAAAGTTTAGGTGATGTCATTTTTTAATCTATGTAGAGGTTTCAGAGAGCCATGATATTTAACCTGATCTGACAGTTTTATTTCATGTCTGATACCTGTTTTAGGTTATCTGTGTTACAAAGTATGTCACCCTTCCACCTCAGTTAAGTGGCTGCCACACATACAGAGTAACAAAGAGGAAGAAAAACCCATTACAGAGAGATATCAGGCTTGTGACTAAACTTCCCCAGCTACCCTTAGTCCTTTGTCCAGCTGCCCTACAGGACAGCTGGGTTGATTGGAGCTGTCTTCAGCATGAGTCTGAAGTGGAGCTTTATACTGAAGCCCATAAATTAGCAGTGAGTTGAGTGATCAACCTACCCCATATACCACAGCTGTCCTTTGTTCTGTCCTGGGCTTTGTGTCAGTCAGACTGGGAAGAGACCTGGTAATGAAATACCAGCAGTTAGTGAGAACCATTTAGATTTAATTCTTTCCATTTTTCCACTTTGAAGGGGTATTATCCTAAAGATTGGACTTAAGTATGCATGTGCCATGCTGTGGTTCTTTGTGCCTGCCTACTGTGCTTACTGCTGCTTTGATGAAAAAGGAGAATGAGTGTCTGAGTTCTGTCCTGCTCAGTTCAAAATAATGCTCACATTTGCATAGCAGATATGCAGTTGTTAATGACAGTAAAAAATGACTTTGTAATTGTTGAAGTTTTACTAAAATACTTTCTTTTTGTCTCGTAAGGGAATTTCGAAATGATTTCCTAGAGCTGCTCAGGAGGCGATTTGGTAAATATTTTACTGTCTGCTTGCTTTTTTTGAGTTTTGTTTTGTTGGGTTTTTTTAATCATAGAGTCATGGAGTTGTTCAGGTTTGGAAAAGACCTTTAAGATCGTTGTGTTCAACCATTAATCTAACACTACCAAGTCCACCACTAAACCGTGTCTGTAAGCACCCCATCTACAGAGCTTTTAAATACCTTCAGAGATCATGGGTTAACCATTACCCTGAGCAGCTTGTTCCAGGGCTTGACAACCCTTTCAGGGAAGAAATTGTTCCTAATGTGCGACCTAAACCTCCCTTGGCATAACTTAAGGGTTTTTCCTCTTGTCCTATCACTGGTTACTTGCTCCTTTCTGGACCCACTCTATCACCTCAATGTCCTTCCTGTAGTGAGGGGCTCAAAACTGAACCTGATATTCAAGGTGTGACCTCACCAGTGCCAAATACAGAGGGACAATCTCTGTCCTGGTCCTGCTGGCCAACCATTCCTGATACAGGCCAGGATGCTGCTGGCCTACTTGGCCACCTTAGCATACTCCTGGCTCTTACTCAGCTAGCTGTCGACCAACACCCCCAAGTTTCTTTTCCACCAGACAGGTTTAAATTTCTTCTGTTAATTCAGTGCAAGAAATTTGGATTGCTTTCTCCTAGATCCCATATTGTATAATCATTATTCTGTATTTCAGGAACCAAGAGAGTACACAACAATATTGTCTACAATGAGTATATCAGTCATCGTGAACACATCCACATGAATGCTACACAGTGGGAGACACTGACTGATTTCACAAAATGGCTGGGGAGAGAAGGTAAATGTGTTTGCTCAGGGTTGAGAAGTTTTAAAATCATTGGGTAATTGCATTGCTGATAAGTGATCAGTAAACATTTATGTTATGGTCCCATCTCCTTGTTCTTTCTCCATCCCTTCTGCCCATATATATGTTAACAGATGCCCACACATATTTTTGTGCTAACCCTTAAGAATTTGCTTATGAAAAATGTCAGAAGTCTGAGATAAAAACATCAGTCATGAACCTTTCTTTCTTTCAACTACTGGTCTGTATTTACTGGAGGAATTACTAAATTCTAAATCGACTTCCAACAGTTGCCATTTAAAAACCAAAACTAATGGCAGAACATTTCTTATTGTTACAGAATCCCTCCATATTTAAGGTGACCACAAGCAAGTGGTCGTTTTCATTCCTGGCCTAGTAAAAGGGTTAAAGCTTGAGATCTGCAGTGTTGTGTTCAGTGGGAGGAAGAGAGATTAAAAGGGGCTATGGTATGACAGAAAGTTTACTTTGGCTCTGATTGCCTGTGTCCTGCAGGATACATTTGTGAGTCATGTAGTGTTTGAAAAGTCTCCCTAGTGAGAGTTAGTAACAATAATGTAGCATAGTAAAGTTTCCTTTAGTATGATGCTATTAATGTGTGTTGTTTATATATGTTAGATTTCTGGGGTTTATCTTGTGAAAGCAGTGGGATGGAAACATTTCTGCAATAAGTATTTTTAAACACTCTGTCCACTTTATTATGTGCTCTGGCCTATTTCCAAGTAGGAACCTGTTAGCTGAAGGGCTGAAACAGATACTAAGAACACTACTGACTAAAATCAATTTTGCCATGTCAGTAAGGGTGCCTCTGGTAGAGTATCTGTGTTGTTACAAGGAACATGAACTGCAAAAAAGGTCTTGATAATTTGATAATAATTGATAATTATCTCTTGTTTGCTTTTGCGAGTATTAATCTTTATGTTGCACCAACTTTGTAGGTCTTTGCAAGGTTGATGAGACTCCCAAGGGGTGGTACATTCAGTATATTGATAGAGACCCAGAGACTATCCGCAGGCAACAAGAACAAGAGAGGAAGAAGAAACAAGATCTTGATGATGAAGAAAAAACTGCTAGATTCATTGAACAGCAAGTTAGAAGAGGTTTGGAGGGGAAAGAACTGGTGAGGAAAATTACCTTCTGCTCAGAACTTCTCTTGGTTAAGTTAATAACAGATTTGAGGCTGCTGATGCCCTTGCACTGGTAATTCCTCTGCAGTCAGTTAGAAGGTGATGAGTAAGCCTCATGCTTCAGGTTGCAAGGTCATTGTTGGTTCAGACTGGGGAACAGTGGACATATTTGGCTGCATTGCTGTTCTGTAAGCCATAGGGAATAGTATTCTCCCAGATACCTCTGGTGGCAACCTTAACTGCCTTGTTTATCTTGAAGTTGCAGCCTGTTACATTTCCTTGACTAACCACCTCGCTGATGTTTTCTACAACTGAGGAACATCAAAATCCTCTATGAAATCACAGTTTCAAAAACAAAATAAATAAAATAAAGCACAGGTTTTAGCTCATTTTGTATTTGATGTGATCTTGAAATCAAGTAGGCTTGTGCTCTGTGGCCCCAGTATCTGATCCTGGACGTTTCAGACTTTGATTTAGCCTATCTTCTTCCATAAAGAAATCGCCACAGCTGTTCACTTAACTTTCTGAATTTTCTGTTGCATTGTTAAGTTAGATCATAGCCTGTTCTGGAGGAAAGCTCAGAGTTTTTTCGTACCTGGCTTGCTACTGTTGTTCAAGTGATTAGTGATTTTAAAATCACTTTTGAATTTAGGAAGGCAGATTGAACTACAGTAACTAGCATGGTATGTCTTCATTTATGGTATTTCACAACTTCTAGGGCTGCAGATTCCAAGTACTTTGTGCAGTGAGAAGGCTGAGATAACCAGGGGTGGGCTGACATAATCAAATTCACATAGTGAAAAGTTTTGTTTGGCTGGTGCTGGTGTGTGATTTGGGATCTGTTTATCTGAAGTTATTCCATGGCTTCCACACATGTTGTTGCCTGGAAGTGGTACCTCCCATTTGATCCTGGATATTGATAGGTAACATTTAAATGCTGTAGTAAACAGTTATCTTTTTTTCTTAATTTAAAACTAATTGAAATTTAAATGGTCTGAGCTAAAAATTTGGAAATACTCCAGAATTTCCATCTTTGGTTATCAGTCTTTCCAGAAACCAGTCTGATCATGCTGATTTAAATGGAGAAAACTTAAAGTAAAGCCACTTACCTTTCATGCTGGAATCAAGCAAGTTTAGACAGCCTTTCTGTAGAGACTCTTTAATTAGAGAATTTTGCACAGGAGCCTGTAATGAGATAATGTTTTCAATTCATAATCTTCTTACAAATCAAGCCAGGTTGAATATTACAGTTAGTAGTGATAATCTCACAGTGGTCTGTAAAACTGAGTTAATCAATCATCACCAAAAAATGATACCTTGGCTCAGTTTTCCGTCTGACTCATGAAATGTGTTTTGTGTTCTTTTTGCAGGAACAGCCAGTCTATACTGAACTGAACAGAGAAAATGAAGAAGAAAAAGGTAACCAGGTTTTGATATGCGTCATTTTCTAGAACCTATTGAAACTGATTAAAATGAAATGAGCGCTGAGGCCTGTTCAGTGCCTCATGAAATGCTTTGAGATCAGTGATAAAAATCTCTGGGATATGGACATACAGAATATTCTTTCTTGAAATGTTTGAAGTAATTTATTTTAAAAGCTGAACCAAACCAGAGATTGGTAAATAGTTTCAATTTATGATCTTTACCATTTGCAGATTTAAAGCATTGTAACGTCCTTCCATGCAGTTTGATTTAAAGATAGAAATAGAGTAATGTCTTTTTATTTTTTAGTTGCATTTAATTTAAACAAAGGAGCAAGTACTTCAATATCAACATCTTCCAAAACAAGGTGAGAAAAGAATTTAAGGGCAACCTTTACTGTTGCAAAGCACTTAAATGTATTTGTGTGGGTAGGAAGGTGTATCCTGTCCTAAAATATTTGGAGTCTAGTATCTCATCCTGTTATGTTATTCAGGAGGAGATTCTGAGTTACTTCATGGTTTCTTTTCTATTTAAAATGAATCAATGGGAGTCTCCATCTTAAATGGGTAGTGCGAAGAGCCTTGCTGAACTCACTGTGGTTTGTGGCAGATGCCCATAAAGTAACAAGCAATTACAGGTTCCTCTGAGAAGATTCTGTTATGTGAAAAGGTGGAGAAGGGATCCAGCCATAGCATTTGAAGTGAATGTCTTTTAGTCCCATCTGCCTTCAGTGAATGAATATCATGACTTGTTCCTTTTGGTTCCTAAAAGGTTTGATTGCCTTGTCTAATTGGTGGTAATACATTCTCTGATCATCATTTAAGAAGCTGGATCCACCTGATGTAAATCTTTCTAAAGCTCCAAAATTTAACTGTCATCATGTAACCATGAGCAATGCAGGACAAAAAGGATCAATAATGCAAACAGTACTGACTTACAGCAGCCTGTGAAGCTGTTTGACGAGCAGTACATCTTTTCATGGGGCCCAATATTGTAATTAAATTTATTGCAGGTAAAACGAAAGCTTTCCTCTCATCACGAGCTCAGCTCTCAGATAAAGTACCTGATGGGAGATGTGCCAGGCATAAAATGAGACAATAAAGTAGTTCTTTGTAATAATAGATACAAATTTAGGGCTTTGAGGAAAACTTGTAAATTATCCCCAAGCATTGAGCTGTGCTTAAGATGACTCTCAAACTTAATTCAGACCCTCACTTGAGTAGTATTGGTAAGGAGAAATTAAGGTGCTTACTAAAATTTGGCTGAATGTGAAATCTTGTATTAAGTAGTCTAATTTTTCCATAGCACCTTAGATATGCTTGTCTATAAGCTTTGCAGTGGCTGTGTAGAAGCAAAATTACTTCAGAGTTGTATATGGAAACTGCTTCCCTCTGTCAGTGTAAAGGTGTGTTCTGCTGTGTGGCTCTTACTGGGTATCAGTTGAGTTCAACCTGCTGTTCAGTAGCCCAGTGCCATATGCAGTAGGACCTCATGATTTTCCATCTTCTGTGATCACAACACAAGCTACAGAAACCTGACACTTGTATCTCCTGAGTGCGGTGCGGAAACAGAACCAGGAGATCACAGGCAGTGGATGGCAAAGTTCTGAGGGCATGGGTATACTGGTAGTTGGATGCAGAGATGGAGTTGGAGCCTTGCTGAGAAGGCGAGTCAGGGGAGAGGTGAGAGAGGTGAGGTGTGCTTCTCTTGAACATCTGTGTGGTTGACACGAAACTGAGATGTGGGCCCAGCATCTGATGCTGGCTGGCTTTGAGCAGACTGTGAGCTCTGGGCTTACTTTTTTCACCTCAAGAATTTAAATCCTCAAATCCCTGCTTAACTCAGTGGGCAAGTAAGATTAGAATTACCTCTCATTAAGCAGTGAGCAGAAGCTGCAATTGAGGTCACTGCCTCTGATCTGCAGTACTGCAAGTGTACCAGCGTAAAGTCTTGTCCCCGCACTTTTCCCCCGCACTGTGCAGTTAGACACACTTTCAGTCTCCCTAGCCTTACAGTCCCAAAGGAAGATCCTCCAAAACCTGTTTGCTCCGATGATTAGGACCTTGTCTATAATTTCCCAGATAAATACATAGTTACAGTCAGTTTACACCAGTTGCTTTCATGTTGATATAGGTGTTTAATAAAATTAGTTCTTTTTCCCCCTGGTGTTTGCTTCTCAGACAGTGTATCTGTAGAGGACAGTTAGCCTCTCAACCTGGACTGTGCTGTACTGGAGGCCTGCACAGTGCTGGCTTCATTCCTCATTCCCCTGATCTGCTGAATAGCCCTTCCTTGTCCTTGATCCAATTTCAGCTGATCTTGAACAGAGAAGCTGGTTGAATTTGTGCATGCTGCAAGTGAAATGTCACCATGCAAGGCATATACAAGGTGTTAGTGCTTGTCTGTCTTGATGCTTCCTAGGATTGCATTTGACTTTTTTATGACTGGTCTACACTGGTAACTGTCATCTATGATTATAGCCTGGCCCCCTTCTGTTTTTGTTGTTCTTGAACAACTTTCAGTATATAGAAGATAATCAGAGTAAACTTCCAAAAGTGCGTGAGCTTGCTGTTAAACTTTGTGGGTTTAAAAACATGGTTTTCAAGATAAGCCAATTTCTTTTTCATGGCTATTTCATTCTTGTGTCCTCCATACCAATGACATACCTGAACGGTGTTGGTGATCTCTCATTTTTTTCTCCCAGGATCCTTAATGAATATGTTAAAGAAGATTTCTTTTAGTATTAATGCCCAGGAGTCCTTTAACAGCCTCACAGCTAGATATTTCCTTCTTAAATACAGACATTGCAGTTGTTATGTTTTAATTCCATGTTACCTTTAATGAGATGTTATTTGAAGTACTGGCAATTTGATTTATGATTTAATCTGCTATTTCATCTAGAACTCTGCTTGGGAGATTGTATTCAGACTTCCTCTGAAATACAGTTTTTCTCTCAATTTTGCTTCTGCCATTTCTGTATCATCATTCTTGTTACATATCTTCCCTGTGCTGGTATATCCAACATCCTCACCACAGGCAGAACATGGGATTTGTTGTAAGGCCATATAAATACTACTTTGCTGTCCACTGCACAGCAGTCTTCTTCATCTTACTGGATGTGGGTTTTTTTCTTTTTTTACTGCATTGCAGTATCTTTTATAAAAATGGCTTAACTCAAGTGGCCTTTAGGCAGTTCTAGGTGTTCCCTGATCCCCAAGATGTAACTTTTTGTGCTGATTGTTCTTTTCTGTCATAGCTTGTAGGCTGCTTGCCTGTTTCATATGTGATTGTGAAGGTGGTATTTATTTGCTGTGTGTGAAGCCATTTTTTGCAGATTCCCATGGATTTTTTCCCTCTGATGGACAGTTTTGAGTATCTTTGTCTGGAAGGAGTTCTAGATGTCTACCATGTTTGAGAGTTGCTCTGTCCCTATGGCTTCTCTAAAGCTGCCAGTTTGTCCTTTCATGTTTGAAAACCTTAATTGCAGACCTGCTTTTGTCTTCTCCATTGAACTCAAGTTCCTGATCAACTCTTTGCTTTTGCACTGGTGAGCTGATCATGAGGTTGTTTTCATTCTGCCGGACTGCTAGCAGCAAACATCACTGGACATGGATTTTACACTTCAAGGCAATCAGTTCTAGCTGCCAAATGCAATCCTAGAGAAGGAAGCATTCAGTGCCTGGAAGGTGGCTTGCACAACTGAAATTAAATAGAGCAGCAGCAGGCCTTTCTGCACAACCAGGTCTTCAAATGCAGCTTGGTAAAGCAAACAACATTAAGATCTGCTGTGAAAACACCATCTTACTCTTCCAGCAGTGTCCTTGGACCAAATGCTCTGAAGATGGTGGAAGGGACAGTTAAAAGAAAAGAATCAGCTCACAGTTCTGGTCAGTCCAAAGAGAAAAAGAAGAAATCTGCACTGGATGAAATTATGGAGGTAATAATCATGCAGGATCTATGTCTTTGTAACCCCATGTCCACTTTACCAGGTTATCCCTTTGAAGTGACCTCAGACCTTCAGCTCAAGTGGAATTCAGAGCTTTATATCTTACCAGGCAAAATGATTTCACTTCTTCATTAAAGCTGGTTTCTGCTTCTTGTCTGCACCTGTTCCTGTGACCACTGAGATGTTGGAAAGAAAGGAAAACAACAGATTTTGGAACAGAGGAAAATATCTAGAAACACTCAACAAAAAACAAATATAAATCTCCATCAGTTTACCATGGATTCCTGAATCTCATCAGATTGATTTTTATGCAGCGAGTGCACTCTGATTCAACTTTATTCAGGCAGAGATTTTTTGTTGTTTTGTTCCTCTCTGGGTGTGGGCTTGGACAATGAGTTCAGCTTTTCAAAGATGTGGGAAAACTGCATTGAAAGGAGGAATTAAATGTTAATTAGTTATTGTTGTTCTGTAGCTTGAAGAGGAGAAGAAGAGAACATCTCGAAGAGATTACTGGTTGCAGCCTGTAAGTGTCTTAAAAAATGCCACTATTACACCAGATGCAGCCAGTTCTAGATCTCTAAAGCTCCTGTTGAATTGTGCAATGACCCAAAAGCAGATTCCAAACTAAGTTCACTATTATTTTCCAAACTGCCAAATGTGACATATTACTGTGTCTGGGAGGAATTACTCCTCTGGTTTGGCATGATCTGCAGGCTGAAGCATCTTAGCTCAGATGGGGTGAAACTCTCTAGAATTGTAGTACTGTGAGTCTCTACAGGTCATATTTAAATCGTGGTCTTACAGCCCTCTCTACATAGAGGTTTACTCACACAGAGATGTGTAAGTCAACAGCAGCCTTTTTGTTGAGAGCCCTCACTTCAGCTTTTACTTCTTGACTGGACTTCTAGGTCAAGCAATCCTGCCCATGACCCATGGTGAGCTGTCACATCATGACCTGTATTTAAGTATAACTGTATTTGTAAACAACAAAAAAAGTCTGCAGAGGTGTTACTTTGAGACAGTAATTTGAGGATAAAGATAAATTCCTGAAAGCTGAGTATTTACTCTATGCTACGTTCATTCCTGCCCTGTGCTGTACAACCTGTGGCTGCAATCAGAGTGACCTGATGTACATTTAGTTCAGACTGTGTTGCTGTTTGTGTATTTTGGCATTCTATTTCTATTTTTTTCTTTTTTCCTAATTTTCCAGGAAATTGTTGTAAAAATTGTAACAAAAAAGCTTGGAGAGAAGTATCACAAGAAGAAAGGAGTTGTTAAGGTAAAGTGTGCAGCAGGAAGCATTGACATTGGTTGGGCTTTTCTGCTGTCAGATGACTTCTGAAGTTCTATTTCATTATGTAATCTGTTCAGGCTTTAGTCAACACTGGCAGGACCTGAAACAACACCTTAAATGTACTGGGACTTCATATGGGCAGAAGGTCAATGTCTGAGTTGATTTTGATGTCATGTACCTGGTGATCCTTTCTTAAGCACTGTTTTGTCCTGTGTTTTGTCTCCCTGTTAACCCATCCACCTTTCAGAGCAGTCACCTTGTCAGTGTGACATGACCAAGAGCAGTGTGAATGCATTTTAATCTCAGGCTGGTCAGTTTTGCACTGACGTTTAAGGAGGCTCAGGGGAGACCTCCTTGTCACTGCAGTCTTCTGAAAGGAGGTTGCAGTGAGGTGGGCATGTTGTTCTCTTCCAAGTAACAAATGACAAGACAAGAAGAAATGGCATCAAATTGCATCAGTAGAGGTTTTGATTGGGCATTACAGAAACTTTATTTACTGAAAGGGTTGTCCAGCACTGCAACAGGCTGCCCAGGCAAGTGGTAAAGTCACCATCCCTGGAAGTGTTTAAAAAAAGAGTAGGTGTGGTGCTGAGAGACATGGTTAACAGCAGACTCGGTAGTGTTAGGTTAATGATTGGACCTGATGATCTTAAAGGTCTTTTCCAGCCTAGACAATTCTATGATTCTGTGATTTAAGCAGCCTTTGAACAAGATCCCAGTTGCACCTGAAATCTTCAGGCTGTTAGCCTTGCTCTGTTGTTTGGAAGTGCTTTCTTTTATCCACTGCCAGTGAAGTGATGTACCAGGTAGTCCAGGGCTGAACAGTCTGGCAAGAGTGCCAAAGACAACACCCAGATGTGTTTTGAATAATCAACAGGAGTATATAGGGCTCAAATTCACAGCTTTTTTGGTAGACATGTGAGGAGGTCTATGAGTCAATGGGTGCTTTCCATTGAGCTCTGAGTATGAGAGGTGGAACATGGTTTATGTGAGGTGCATAAAGTCAGTCACATTTCACTTCAGCACTTGACTTCCCTCCCATGAGGGAAAGAAATCTCTAATTTATTCTCCATCTTTGAAAGAATAGCAAAAGTAGCTGACGTGAAGGCTGATAAAGCCTTCAGACAAGGCTGAGATAGTTGGGGCTGTCTAGCCGGGAGAAGAGAAAGCTCCAGGGAGACCTTAATATGGCCTTTCAGTACCTAAAGCGAGCCTGTAAAGGGGAAGAACTGTTGATTGGGGATTGTAGTGACAGAGCAAGGGGTAATGGTTTCAAACAGAAAAAGAGTAGATTTAGACTAGATATTAGGAAGAAATTCTGTACTGTGAGGGAGGTAAAACATTGGCACAGGTTGTCCAGAGAGGCATTACATGGCCTGGGCCTGGAAACATTCCAGGTCAGGTTGTTCGGGACTTTGAGCAGCCTGATCTAGACGCCCCTGCTGGCTGCAGTGGGATTGGACTAGATGACCTTTAAAAGTCCCTTGCAACACAAATCATTTTATGATTCTGTGAAAATTAGTGGTCTTAGACCAGTTGTTGGTGTTCAAGAGAAGCTCTTTCAATCTGGCCTTAACTTCAGAATGGGGCCAGTAAGCAGTTTGTGGGAGCTGGGTGCTTTTAGGACATCTCAGAAGTCCTTGCTGCTTTTGAAAGTGTAGAAGGACCCATTGTTTTGAGTTTGTTAATGTTCTTCTTGATCTCTCCCTTTCATAACAGGAGGTGATTGACAAATACACAGCGGTGGTGAAGATGATTGATTCTGGAGATAAACTGAAGCTTGATCAGACACATCTGGAAACTGTAATACCTGCTCCAGGTATGGTGGTTTGGTTAATTTTCATCTCAGCTGTCATTGCAAAACTTAGGTTTCAGTTCTTTTAAACTGTAATTCATCCACTTGAAAGTATCCTAAGAAGAACCACCTTGCTCTTGGGACAGCCTGTCATAAGTTACTCTGATCATTTACCAAATACCTTTGGTTACTCTCTAGGGAATTCTTAACATTGCTTCTACTTTCAGTCTTCACAGTCCCTTCTCATAAGAATTAGGTTCTTTTCTGTAAAGACAGAAGTACTTTAGGAATCAATTCATTTGACAAGATGAAAGCATCTCTCTTCAGCTGCCAGGAAGCATTTCAGAGCCCTACAGAGCTCTTGGTCATATTTACCCTGTATCTTCTTTCCAAAGTCATGCCTTGAATAGCTGTGGGGATTTGGCAAAGCTTACCTTATCTCCTGTTTGGTTCTTTGGCTGGTGGCACCAATACGCCTGTGCAGCATCTCACCAGCAGTTCAGGAAACAGGGTAGGAGTAACCAGAACAATGTCAGTGTAAGGGGAAACAGGATGTGGGATTTGAGGATTTGCATTTTGCATTCTGCATTTCTGAGCTGGTGAAGAGCTAGCTGGTGGTGTCTGCAGGTACTTTTCAGTACTTGTAGGTGACCCCTGCCTACTTTTGCACTAGGATTAATGTCTGGAGGAACTGCCTGTGACAGAAAGCAAAATTGAAGTGCACTCAGCCATTAAAACAGGGAATGGGATGTGGGACAAATACCTTTTGGCTCTCTGCTCTGCTCTAGTGACGCCCCACCTAGGTACTATGTCCATCTTCAGAGTCCTCTTCATAAGAAAGCCATGGGTCTGTTGGAGTGAGTCCATAGGCAGCCACAAAAATGATCAGAGCGCTGAAACCCCTCTGCCATGAGGACAGTTTGAGAGAGTTGAGGCTGTTGAGCCTAGAGTAGAGAAGGCTCTGGGGAGGCAGCCTTCTAGTACACAAAGAGGGCCAATAAGAGAGATGGAGACAGTTTTTCTAGTAGGGCCTGTTGTGGCAGGACAATGAGTGATGGTTTTAAACTAAAAGAGGAGGAATTTAGACTAGAACTAAGGAAGACATTTTTTACAATGAGGGTGGTAAAACACTGGCTCATGTTGCCCAGGGAGATGGTAAAACCCCCATCCATGAAAACATTCCAGGTCACGTTGGATGAGGCTCTGAGCAAATGGATCTAGTTGAAGATGTCCATGCTTACTGTGGGGAGGTGGTACTAGATGACCACTACAGGTGCCTTCCAATGCAAACCATTCGGTGACTCTATGAGCCTATGATTTATTCCCTGATGCTATTTCATTGGTTTCTGTTTTCTTGTTTCTCATTTCAGGCAAGAAAGTGATGGTATTAAATGGTGGTTACAGGGGAAATGAAGGCATCTTGGAATCTATCAATGAGAAGAAGTTTTCAGCAACCATAACCATTGACTCTGTAAGTATCAAGTGCTGCAGGATCTCATTTGTGTGGAGTGTTTTTCATCAGTACTTTGGAGAACTTTCACAAAGGCAGATGGTGTCATTAATCAAACAGGTGGGATTTAGGGTGAGCAAAATGTGTGGTCACCCCACGCCTATTCTCAACCAGCAGGAACACAGCCACATATTCCCCATTGCTGACTAAGGCTCTGCTGTCTGCCTTTTAAAAGGTGCCAGAATGCTGAATTTAGCAAGTTTTGAACTTGAAAGGGATCTGCAAAGTATTTTGTTTGTTTGTTTTGAAGGTGGATGTTGTTGTACTGTTTTGTGGGAAGGTAAAAATGTGAAGTATGCAAGGAGATTAATTTTCTCTTGCCTAACTGAACATGAGGCCTTATGTGCTTATTTGTTGTCTTGTTCATGGTTAATGATTCTGGTTGGATTTTTGTTTTGGGGTTTGTTTTTTTTATGTGTTATTTTTCTCTGGGCTAAAATCAGTCATCGTGTCTGTTTTGTTTGCTGCTGCTTTGTTCTCCTCTGCAAAACCAATCTTTAAACTCATTGATACAGCAGAGAGGATGCTGGCTTAAAGTTAGATTTCTTAAACATAGCTTGCAGAAGAGAGGCCTCATTAGGATCCTATTCAAAGAAGGTCTGCAGAAACTCAGCCCATGTTGGATTCTGGAGAATTTGCTTGAAAATCTGCAGATGTCAGGAGGAGTTTTTGTTTGGAGCTAAGAAGCTAACATTGTTCTTGGAAAGCAAGGGTGTCTTTCCTCTAGTTCTGGTGATAGTAGGTGTTAGGATTTCCCCTTCCTGCAAGAACTCTGAGTCTGTAAATTAAAAATGGGTGAAGCTACTCCTGGAAAGCAGTGATATCTGTGAGAATTTTCTTACTGATTGTAGAGTGACCAGGATCTTTATATATAAGAAATATGTGTTCAAAATTAAGTCTTTTACTGCTTCTTAGTTCACACTGAATTCACTCAAACTATCCATTTATGTTTGACCTCAAATTGCAAGGACTTCAACTAACACAAAAAATATTACAGTGAAAAGATTTCTGTGACAGTGTTGAGGTACCGTCGTAGCTGGCAAATAGTGAAACAGAAAATACTGTGTTGTGAGCAACTCCCAAACCTGCAGTTTTTGGGATGCATTCTGCTGTGTGTCTTCTGTACAGCTCCATGTGTGGCTTTTAGACAGAGGACTTGAAGAGAAAAGCAGTTGTGTTTTCAGTGTGTCCAGCACTGGGTAAAAATGCAAATGCCTGTGACTTCCAGTGCAGTTCACATTGGCTGTGCTTCTGGAAAGGTGTCCAAGTGTGGTGAGATTTTGTGCAGCCTCCTTAGGTACCTTAATTCAAGCTCCCAATTAAGAATTCAGCAAATAAACAAGTTTATATTTTGACCTTCTTCTACCATGTTGTTCTTCAGGGGCCTTTAAAAGGACGCCGAGTTGAAGATATCCAGTATGAAGACATTTCCAAACTTGCCTAAGGCACTGATTGTGGATCAGAGAAGATTTTGGTTACCAAAACACCTTTCTGGCATCTTGCAAGCAGACACACGACTCTACCATGTCAGAGTTTTAATTGTGTGTGTGTGTGTGTGTATTTATAATGTATATAAGAGATTAACCACAGGCAAACTGGGTTTATTTAAAGATCACTGTGGATTTGTTACATAAAATGTCTGTGGAAATGTTTTCCATGGAGATACTTCATCTGATTATATATCAAAGTCATGTTATAATATTTGGTTCAGTTGCCTTTTGTAAAACACAAGAGGATAGCTGCAAACTGGAGTATTTTATTTACAGAAGAATGTTAGCAAGTCCCTAAGAGAGAGAATTACCTACAAAGAGCTGCTTCAGGCAGGCAGCCTGTGCTGGAGCCAGTGGAGTCTAAACAACACACTTCTCAATCTGCAGCCAAAATTGAGTTCTGGCTGCAAGAACAAGGGAATGGATTAAGAGAATAGCAGGGGGGTAACTGTGCTGCAAGGGTTTATCCTCCTGGATGTTGTGGGGTTGGTCTCATTTATTAAGCGCTGTCACCAACTTGGTTTTGGTTAGCACGCTGGCAATAGTAGAGTGCAGGTCATCACTCCTCCACCATCTTATTTGTCAGGGTTCCTTATAATACTAATATGCAATTTCTATTCACAAATACAAGACTCCAAGACTTGGGGGTTTTTTTTTAGGGTGTCAGCCATGGCATGTGCAGGTACGGGTTGCTGGTTTGATTTTCCAGAGCTTTTTCCTTTGTTCATGCTTCCATGTTTGCTCTGTCACACAAGTAACATTGCTCATGCAAAGTGATGTAGCATTGCTCTTCTGTTTTCTAAAGAGTGTCACATTTTGTACAATGTTTAATTTCTACAGCAGTTCAGGAATAAACCTGAAACTTTCTTAGGTTGGTGTCTTTCTTCTCAGGCTTGATGGGGCTCTGAGCAACCTGATCTTCTTAGGGATGTCCCTGCTCACTGCAGGGGACTTTGACTAGATGATCTTTAAAGGTTCCTTCCACCCCAGACTGTTCCATAATTTGATGATTCTCGTTCTATAATTTGATGATTCTGTGATTCTCAGCCTTTTAAACACATGGGATGTCTGTTGGATTATATCCACCAGAGCATAGGGAGGTTCACAGCTGCTGTGCTGCTTCATCTGTGTAAAGAAACCATGGAAGTTGTCCCAGGCAAAGTACAAACCATCACCTGCTCGTCCAGTCTGCAGCTGGCTAGGTTGTGCGTCTCTGGAGAAAAGAAAACCAATAGCCCACATACTGCTCAGGGAGGATTTCAGCTGACAGTTTAAGAGGGCAGGATGCTGCTGAGATTCACACATCAATTGCATCGCAGTTTAAAAATTCAAGGTTGGTAGGAGCAAAAGTTGATGTTCTTTGTCTCTTCGCTTGCCTCAGGTTCCGTGTCTTGGTGATTTGTGGTCTCCAGGGGACCCCTGCAGGAAAACTGAAAGACTGCAGAGGTGTAGTGAACCCTCCGTATTTCAGCAGCCTGGACTAACCTCACACAGGACATCAAACGGCTTTCTGGGGATCCCAGATATAAATGGAAGGCAATGATGCAGTAACTAACAGTGAAAAGTTATGAGGAAGGGAAATGGAGACAGAAGACACACTTGTCAGTAAATCCAGGCTCTTTGTGCAACCTAGGTTGTGTAAACAGCTCTGCCCTTCCCCAAGGAACAGGTACTGGGTGAGAAGAGGAATGTAGGAGAAACATGAGCAGAAGTGACAGAACAGAACTGGAGATAATTACATCTAATACTCTGGAGCCTGAAAAATTAGAGTGGATATAATAATTGTGTTAAGTAACAAATTTGTGGAGAAGACCAGAGAATGATTGTTCACTGTGTGTATTCACCCACAAGCTAGGAGACAGTCAGTGGAGTTACTAGATTGAAGGATTTAAAGACCCAATCTGCAGATTTTTTTCTCCTCAGGCAGAGCCTTGTTAAACTGGGGAGCTCAGTGCTGCAAGATGTTGTGGAGGCCAAAGCTAATCAATTAGTCCAATGAAGCAGTGAATGGTTTGTAGGGAAGTTGCTTTGTGTTTCTGAGCATTAATTTGAACAGATACTTAAAACTGATCTTCTCAGTTCTGACATCATGTCTGCAAGGAAGATCATGTACCAACCTTTAGTTCATAAATGAAGGAGATTGAAGTTTAGAATGGCAAGTAGTTTACTTGAGCCCCCTTCCTGGATTAGGGCTGCTGAGAAGAGCCTGGCTAACATTTTGCTGGAAAGCAGAGTTTTAAATCACAGAGTGATAGGGATTAGAAGGAACCTCTGGAGTTCATCTAGTCCAGCCACTCTGCTAGAGCAGGGTCACATCCTCATGTTAGGTGGGTTTTGAATCTCTGTAGAGGAGACTCCAGAACCTCTCTGGACTGCCTTTTCTGGTGCTCTGTCACTCTCACAGGAAAGCAGCTTTTCCACATATCCAGAGGGAACTTCCTGTGTTCTCGTTTGTGCCTGTTACTCCTTGTCCTGTCACTGGGCACCGCTGAGGAGAGTCTGGCCCCATCCTCTTAACCTCTGCCTTTTGAATACTGATAAGATCTCCCCTAAATCTTGCATTCTCCAAGCTAAACAGTGCCAGGTCTCTCAGCCTCTCCTGCTAAGAGATGCTCTGTAGGTACCTACACAGACATACTTGTTTCACAACTGATCTCATTAATTGCTGAACACTCTTGAAGTGTGTGACATCTTTTGGGAGCTAATCTCTCGAAGTGAAGTTTTTCCTAATGGTGATCTCTATATAGTCTGAATGCTTCTGGCTTTCTGAGGTTTGTATCTGTGTGAAAATCCACTGTGGTATTGATGTCTTCCCAAAAATCAGGCTGGAGGCTGTCTCAGACTCAGGTAATTAATTTTCTTGCCATATGGCAGTATCAGCTGTTTCACCACTAATTAACTGACCCTTAAAAACTAGGCATCTCTTCAAGATACCTGTTGCAGAGCCCATGTTCATCTTCTGTTGAATTTCCTTTCTATAGAATTGCAGAACTGTTGAGGTTGGAAGAGACATTTGAGATCATCAAGTCCAACTGCTTGCCTAGAGCTCACAATTCCACCATTACTGCTACTACCACTACTGGTTCCTCATCACCACATCCACACATCTTTTAAATACTTCCAGGGATAGTGCCTTTACCACCTCCCTGGACAGCTTGCTTCATAGGTGGTGAGGCACTGGAACAGGTTGCCCAGGGAGGTTGTGGATGCTCCCTGCCTGGAGGTGTTCAAGGCCAGATTGCGCAAGGCCTTGAGTAACCTGTACTAGTGGGAGGTGTCCCTGCCTCTGACAGGGGGTTGGAACTAGATGATCCTTGAGGTCCCTTCCAACCTTACCATTCTACGATTCTATGATTCTATAACCCTTTCTGTGAATAAACTTTTCCTAATATCCAGCCTCAACCTCCCTTGACACAAGTTGATGCCATTTCCCCTTGTCCTGTCACTTGTTGCATGTCAGAGGAGACCAACCTTCACCTCACTCCAGCCTCTTTTCAGGTTGTTGCAGAAATTATTAAGGTCTCCCTTGAGCCTCCTTTTCTCCAGGCTAAACAACCCCCTGTTCCTTCAGCCATTCTTCATGAGACTTGTATTCAAGGCACTTCACTAGCTTAGTTGCTCTTCTTTGGACACTCTCCAGCATCTCAACATCCTTCTTATAGTGAGGGGCCCATAACTCGCCCCAGTATACAAGGTGTGGCCTCACCAGTGACTCTATGCATACTCTCATTTGTGCCCAGGCCTGCAGAGTGTGATCTTACATCTTCCCCACAGTCTGAAAGAAAAGCAAAGATCTAAGTATTAAATCTGGGTGTGTTGCCCACACTGCAGGAGACATTGCAAGTCTGCTATGATGTGCACATGACAAAATAGCTGAAATGTTTAATGGACTTCACCTAACATGAGTTCAATCAGACACAGGAAGTGCAAGATACCTGCTACAGACCAGCATGTCACTTTATTACCGATTTCATTCAACAGGAAACAGTTCTCTAGGAACATTGTTTTGGCCAGAAAGGGAACATTGCTTTGAAACACTGGTCCTTTATAGGCAAATGGTGATGGGTCACCTTCAGCTTACTTGACTCGATAATCTGCCAGACATCCTTTGGAAGAGTTGTTGGGCATGAAGGAGCAGATCATTTTTTTTTTCCTTTGTGGGGCTTTTGTTTTTGCCTTTTTTTTTTTTTTTTTGTCATAAACATGTTGGAGCAATCAGGGTTTCTTCAGAAAACTATAGAGATGGGGGACAAGGTAATCTTTGTAGTGGCCATCTATGAAACCTTTCCCACTGTTGTGCACAAACCAGCACTGCACGTCAGTCCCAAGCACACGGTCCGTCCTGTAGTCCTTCTGCAATCCCCTGTGAGGAAAAGGCCACCCAAAATGAAGGTCATGGCATGACAGGTAGACAAGAAACAGGTAGACAAGAAACCAATAATCATAGAATCATAGAATGATTTGGGTTGGAAGGCACCCTAAAGATCATCCAGTTCCAGCCTCATTGTGATGGGTGGGAGCACCTAGCAGACCAGGCTGTACAAAGACCCATCCAACCTGATCTTGAACACTTTCAGGGATGGGGAATCCACAGCCTCTCTGGACAACTTGTTTCAGTGTCTCACCACCCTCACAGTGAAGAGTTTTTTCCTAATCTGTATCTGCCCTCTTTAAAGCTTAGTTTAAAGCTATGACCCTTTGGCCTATCACTACAGTCCCCAATAAAGCATCCCTCCCCATCTTTCTTATAGGCTCCCTCTAACACTGAAAGGCTGCTGCAAGGTCTCCCAGAGGCTTCTTTTCTCCAGGCTGAAGAACCTCAGTTCTCTCAACCTATTGGTTGCACTTCTTTTGATGCAGCCCAGGATATGATCTTCCCCATTCACAGTGTTGCTCTGCAAAGCTATAAGGACAGAACTGTCCATCCACAAACAAGAAAACCCAACTTGACCCAGGTCTTTTGCCAATAGCTAAAACCAGTTTATTAGTACCAGGCAAATAGAAGTTTCTCCCCCCAAGATCCTTGAGAGTTAATAAGCTCAGTCACTGATATCATCAAAAAGAAGTCAGAAGTAGAAAGAGAGCAATAAAGCTAATTGTTCTTACTTGGTAACAGTAAGTTTGTTGCCTTTCACTTCCATGGTGGCTTGTGGTTTCTCTGGAGCTTGCCCAGGTCTTTGGTGGTGGATATACACTTCTGGTTCAGATGCAAACTGACCTGATCAAAGAGAGGTTTAAAGCTCTTTGGATGTCCTAACCTTTGAGGTTCTCCTGTAAGCTGCTGCTGGGCACTTTTGGAAACAAAATTAAGCTAGCTACAGCAGGCAAATCCCTCCTTCATAGATCACAGGGCACTGTGTCTCCAGCTCTATCAGCTCACCTACACTGGGAGAGAAAACCTCTGCTCTTGAGCCAGCAAACTTCTTCTAAGCAAGCAGGCTGGAGCTGCAAAGAGTATTTGGGAAAACAATCTCTGCTGCTCAGGATTCCCACATCTTAAAAGGAGCCTTGGGTGGGTCCTGGGCTGGAAGGGCTGATTTTCCCTTGCCTTTGTTTTATACCATCACCAGGAAAGGGCCAGAAGTCTTCTCAGAAAGAAGGTTCGAAGGGTTCATTTCAGTCTTTCTAGTTTCAACCCACAGCAGATTAGCTCTGTCACAGTGTCACCAAATCTAGTGAGGTCTGTTTTGAAACCACTCTCCCCATCTGGGATGAGGAATAATGTCCTGGTCCTTGATGTCCTACACTGTTCTTGGAGCTTCCAGGACATGACAGGCATCTCCTCTATTTTCTATTTGAATAATCTGCACACTTTCCCAACCAGGACACAGGCATCAAGGAATTCACTCAACAATCTAATAAAACCCCTTTCTAAAGCTCCACTGTTCCCACCACCCAACCCACAGCCCTCACCTATCAGCCCATGGGCTTCAGGAGAGAACTGGTTCTCGGGGGGAATGTAGATTCCCAGGAAGTCAACATGAACTGGGTGATTCTTCCACACGCGGTGCAGCACAACCATGAAGGACATCTGCTCACCCACGGTGATAGTAACATTGTTATCCTTTTTCACAGATATCAGAAGCCTAGCAGAGATGAACCAAAGGAAGGGCTCAGTTCAAACACTGTGATGGTTTGGGAGTTACCTGCACCCCCACACTTTATAAAATCACCCAGACTAGACTCAGCCAGCTGGAAGTTAAGGACTGAAGCTCTATTTACAGCTTAGCACAATATACAAGCAGATATATACACAATAGACAGGAATATTTACAGAAATATACAAGTTAAAGGTAATACAGAAACACAACACCCCTCCCAGAAATCAGAGTCCCCAGGAGGGGCTCCCAACCACCCTTCCACCTTCTTCCCACCCCTCTACCTTACCCTGGAGTTTGCCTTACACATAAAAATGAGTTTGGAGGATTGGCCAGGGGGTTTAGAAGGAAAGTGGTTAGTTAGGTTAGCAGAGAGGTCCAGACCAAGCCAGCAGCTAGAGAGAATGAGACTTCCTGTGTCTTATCTATGTTTGTGGTCTTATTCTTATACATCTCAGCAAACCTATGGGTGAAGCAGACATCACCATTGTTTTCTTTTCACAGCCTATAATATAATTATTTTCTTAAAAATATTCCAATCAGCCTCAAACCAGCACAAACACCCACACAAACTCTCAAGCACCTTGACGTGCTCTTGGGCTTCCAAAACAAATGGATGGGGCTGGGAAAAAATGACAGAGGATCCATCAGAAACCCACGGCTGTGGGAATGGTAACCAGAGGTCTGGTAGGACAGTGCCTAATATGACAGACACTTCAGTCATGTTTAGGTGACCAAATCTTGCCCTACAAATTCAAGCTCTTGCTGCAATGAATGGAGAGTTTGGAAATGATCCCATTGCATAAACAGCTGTCTGGTGCTGTAGGCCATTCACTGTGGCTACTAGCCACTTATCTGCATGTGGTGGTCTCCTGGATGTTGTGAGTCATGTCTGCTATCATGTCAGGAACCCTGAAGGTATCTCAAATAACATTAGGTGCTTGTGTTTAGGCAATTGAATCCTCATCTTAGCTAATGCAGTCAGCAGTAGGGAGAGGAATGCTGCTCTTCCTACTTGTGTCTGGTCAGCTGGATTGTTCCCTTAACCCTACTGACTAATTTCATTAGCTGTGAGAGCTCAGAGATGTAGCCAAGATTCATGTGCCCACATGCAGGCTCCCTGCAACCTGGATCCCACCCATATCTGGGTCAGTCCAATGCTGTGTTGCAAATGGCTTCCACAGGGCAGACAATAAATGCTCAGCAACTTACTGTTTCCGAATGATGTGGCCCGTGTCAGACCAGGTCAGCGTGATGCTGTAGGATCCATCTTTCAGTGTTATAGTTTCCGTGCTAATCTCCACTTTCAGACCTTTGTTTTTGAAATAAAACCCAATTTTGCCAAAATATGTGTTGAATTTCTTATTCTCAGCTTTCTTGCTCCTGACGAGCTGCCCATTAACCACAACTCCTGTGACGAGCAGAGAAGCAGATGTTACCCACATCTTGAAGCATCACTTAAAGAGCTGGAGTCCTGACCTCAGTAGGGAGTACCATGGGACTAGCAGCCTCCTTTGACCCCATTTTTCTCATTTTGCCAGCCAAGAATAGGTAATAAGTTTTTTGGTTGCCTCTGGGTGCTACTGTTCACTCCTCAGCATATTGATCTGATGGGAACTGACACTGGGTGTTGCTGGTAGCATGAGCAGCTTCATAAGCTGCTTGGTCCCTTGCTCTTTGTGAAAGGCATGAGGTGGACAGGTGGCAGAGGGATGGTGCCACAATTGCGAGCCAGCTCAACCTTAGCTGCAAACACTCACAGCTTCTCACATATATCCCAGAAGTTAGAGATGCTGCTGGGTAAATCCCTATGAGAAGAGCCTGATTTGTTCTGATTCCTTTGAGAGCACAACTACAGAGTTTTTCTGCCTGTCGCCAGGGATGTCTTCAGTTTAAATTATCTTTGTCTTATCTTCCGCTTTCTTCTTTGAAAGTACAAATGAGAGAGGAGAATCCTCACCTATCATGGGTATTTACTCACCTGTCTTTGTCCATCCTTACAGTGTAAATTTTTCCTAGGAGCTTACTCTTGCTCTGAATTTCACCTCAAGCTGTTTGTTTCTGTTGCCTCTTGTCCTTCAGCTATGAGTAGAATGGTTTGGGTTGCAAGAGACCTTTAAAGCTCAACTAACCCAATCCCTCTGCAGGTAGCAGGGACATCTTCAATTAGATCAGGTTGCTTAGAGCCCCATCCAACCTGACCTAGAATGTTTCCATAGATGGGGCATCTACTACCTCTCTAGGCAACCTCTGTTGTGTTTTACCCCCCTCAGCATAACGAAAGATATTTTCCTTCTCTCCAGTCTAAATCTTCCTTCCAGTTTAAAACCATCAACCCTTGTCCTGTCACAGTAGATCCTGCTAAAAAGTCTGTTCCCATCTTTCTTACCAAAGTCCTTTAAGTAACAATAGGTTGCAAGAAGGTCTCCCTGTAGCCTTCTGTTCCACATGATGAACAACCTAAGCTCTCTCATTCTTTCCTAATAGGAGAGATGTTGCTATATTAATTTCTGTGGCCCTGTTCTGGACCTGCTCCAACATGTTAATTTCTTGAAGATGTGTCAGGCTCCATCTTTACGTTCTGGTGATTGTAGGCAGCAATAAGATTCACCACAAGTGTTCTTAAGATTGACCAAACACAGCTCTCACAGCTTTTCCTTGTATGTCCTGTGCTCCAGCCCCACCTTGGTAGCCACCACTGAATTTAACTCAATTTGTCACCACCTTTCTTGTACTGACAAGCCTCAAACTGGACAAAGCACTCCAGATGTAGAGGGAACTAAGCACTTCTCTCAACGTTCTCCCCGCAAGAGATTACCCTGCTCCCTCTAAGCACCTTTTGGATCTGAGAGAAGAAAAGTTTGCTGTACAATAAACCATGGTTTATTCTCTTACCAGTGCCAGGATCAGAAACCAAGTTTAGGATATTTCCAGGATCTGAATTGATATTGAAGCAGATGTTCCTTTGGCTCTTGGGCAGGTGTATGATGAAATGTGGGTCATTGTCAACTGGAACGTAGAAAAGAAACATGTGTGAGAAGCAGGCCAGTACTTGCCCTGGAGGTAAGTGACACAGACTGATATGCTTTTGAAACACATTTGGGGGCTCCTTAAGCAGGACAAGGGCCCTTTCCACTCCTGCAGTAGCTAAGGAAGTTCTTAGATGCTGCTGAGACACTTTCTCCTCATATACTTCCTCTGTTTAAGGAAAGGATGTGACATTTTTAGCTTGAGGAGCTCGTTAAGAGTAGCTAACTACTGGTTTAACTGGTCAGCTGCATCTTAAGGTGCCACAGGCTCAACCTGGAGTTCCAGAAGCTAAGCTTTATTCTTTGTGATGGAAGCTAGCCTCCAGGTAAGATCAAGGACCCATCTGGACACCACACAGAGAGAAACATATCTTTGAGTCCTAGACCTGGGAAAGGATCCAAGGCATGGAAAGCAGGACTTGGGTGACACCTCTGTCCATAACTAATATCCACCCTGGCTGTTGTCTGTTGGTGAAAGTGACAGACTCCTAAGGCTTCACTCTCTCAGATACATTACAAGTCCATATCACCATAGTGATGTTGGGTAAAGATACATCCTGCCTAACAATTCTGATGAGGAATACAATCCAGGACTTGTTCTCACTGTGTTTAACAACCTGGTGAGATTTGGCCTTTTTGAAAGTCATATGTTCCTTAAGATTTGCCTCAAATGAGACAAACACCTGCACCTATCACTGAAGGCAGCTTCCTCCAGTCTTTTTAAGTGCAAAGCACTGCTCATCTCTTGCTGGTTTGGTGCTGGTTAGCATCTCCCCATCAACATTCAGAGTCATGCCCATATTCAGTGTTGCCCATGGGGATAGCCAGGCCAGCTCCCATTCATTCACTGGTGTTCTTCATCTTTTGGAGTTGTTTAGCTCTTCCCACGCACAACACAAATCCTAGACCCTTAACCAGGAATGTCTTCACAGAAGAGACCTGGGCCTGGAGAATAAATCTTATGAAGAGTGACTGAAGCTTAGCTTGAAGAAGAGGAGGCTGAGGGGAGACCTCATTGCTGACTACATCTACCTGAAAGGATAGGTAAGTAGTGATAGAACAAGAGAGAATGGCCTCAAGCTGTGACTGGGTAGGTTTAGACTGGACATTGGGAAACATTTTTTCCACAAGAAGAGTGTCCAGGCATTGGAATGGGCTGCCCAGGGAGTCACCAACCCTGGAGGTGTTTAAAAGTTGTTTGGATGTGGTGCCTGGGCACATGGTTTAGGGTGAAGCTTGTAGAACAGGGATTTTGGTTGGACTTGGCGATCCTGAGGGTCTTTTCCAACTGGAATGTTTCTGTGAAATGGAGCATAGGTACCTTCCAATGTGGGGAAGGAGCTTTTGAAGGTATTGCAGCTTTTGAATGTATTGCATCTTTTGCATGTCTTGGGTTTCTGGAATATAGCCCTTAATATTTTTTCCTTATTCTCAGCTGCTTCATCTTCCTCAGTTTTATGCCAACGAAGGTTCTGACCAACATTTCCAGGAACAAGAAAGAATTTCCAGTGCAAAATACATGTGTAAGGTGGACAGGAAACTTTGCCTTGCTCACCTTCTTTTCCCAGAAGTTTCTTAACTAGCCAAAGTCTTAGATACACCCTTGAGCTATTCTGAGAAGGAGTTTGATAGTTCTTTGTTTGATAGATACATAAATACACACACCCAGAGACAGGCAGACGCCCAGAGTTATTGCAGTTCCTCCACTTTTATAGGTGATGGTTCTCACAGCTGGTTTGTTTAAGTAGGCACTAAACTGTGGCAAAGGCCTGAGCATTAACTGGATCCATCACTCATCAGAACAGTCAGAGATTTTTATCTACCACAGAGCATTCATCTGTCATTTGCACTGGCAGTAACTTTACATTAGCTTTGCTGCTGCAGAGAAGCTGAATATAAACTCAGCCTCTGGGAAGTGTGCAGCTGAAGATGGAGTCACTGGGATCCTGTTAGAATCATAGAACATTTTGAGTTGGAAAGGACCCTCCAAGGTCATCTAGTCCAACACCCCTGCAGTGAGCAGAGACATCCTCAACTAGATCACTGTCTACATTTAGCTTGTTTCTGGGGCTATATTACAGCAGTTGCCCTATCACCTGATGACACCTCCTCATCAGAGGAGAGGAAATAAGACAAAGGAGAGAAGCCCCACAGGTTGAAATGAAAACAGGTTAATGAAATAGCCAAATTAATTCCAATATCAACACAAGATACACAAAGTTGTACTCAGCTCAGCAAAAGTGCAGCAGTCACAATATCCATGGAGGTTTCCCTCAAAAGCAGGAAGAAAAGCAGCATGAGGAACAGCCCAAGCCAGAAGCTCTAGCAGGAGGCTCTAGTACACACCTGCACACACTCCTATGCAGCCCAATTCAGGCAAACCTGCTTTAGCAGGAAGATTGAACTGGATGATCTCCAGCAGTTCCTACCACTCCGTGACTCTTTCTTCAGCAAACTTCCTCCTTTACACTAAATGTGAAGCTCATGATGGGGGATACAGCTGCAGCAATTCCAGTCAGCTGCCCTGGCTGACTCAGAACTGCTAATGCCCTGCAGCCCATGGCTGCTCTGGGATTCCGTCCCAGCAAATCCAGGACACCCACATTGCTCAGAGCCCTGTGCAATTTGATCTTAGGTGTTTCCAGGGATGGGGCATCTACAACCACTGTGGGCAACCTGTGCCAGTGTTTCACCACCCTCATGGTAAAAAATGTTGTCCTTAGATCTAGCCTAATTGTCCCCTTTTTCAGTTTAAAACCATCCCTCCCCTGTTTTGTCGTAACAGGCCCTGCTAAAAAGTCTGCTGCTGTTTTCCTTATAGACCCTCTTTAGCATCTTGTCACAGAAGCTGAAATTCCCAAAGTGCCCAATAACTTGGGTTTTATCACCTGTATTTGTTTATTAGGTGATGAGTGCTGCTGCCTGGTGTTTCTTTGCAAAGAAATACTGTAGCTTTTACCTCTGTTAATGCTCAGAGAGGACACAGGAGGACTCCTTTGCTCAGGCATATAGCTGACTGGTACAGCTGTGACATTGGCCCAGGCTGGGATACCTTTGTTATTATTAGGTGCATTTGGAGTTAATCCCAGAGTACCTGTTAAATGACAGTCAGAATGAGGTTTTTTGTTAGTGCTGGCATATTTAATGGTGTAATTTTAAAAGCAGTGCAGCAGATCAGAGCCTGATGTCTTTATACCAACACAGAGCAGTCACAGAACCATTTCAGAAAGACAGATTTGTATAATGAAGCTGGGATGGATTCTCTCCAACATCTCCACATGAGGAATGTGACTTACCAGGGCAGCTGGTGATGAAATATGGATCCTGACATTTAAACTCTCATCCATGTGAACAGGCCCCTACTATAGGAAAGCCTCAATGCAAGGACTTAAGTGTTCTGCTGAATAAAAAGCTGGATTAAAAAAAAATTGTCAATTGTGAAAGCTTTGCTGACTCAGGTCCTGAAGACTCTTTCTGCATGCCCTAAGATGACTCACATGGATAAAGGTTGCAAATTAGTGGAATTTTTTAATATAACAGCTCTTAATACGATCCCTTCTGCTAGAGATCTTTCTACCATGACAGAGGCAACAGAAAGTAATGTGTCCTGTCTCTCTCACTTAGTTGATAAAGCAATATACTCTAATAAATAGATATATAAATATCTAAATAGATATATCTAAATATAATAAAACATGGACATTGGTTTGCTTTAATATGTTGGGCTGAAAATGACAAGAGCTGGAGCAGGGCACATGTTCACATCTGCTGGCCCTCCTCTGAATAGGAGTAAGGGGTAAAAAAAGGAGCTGGGGAACAAGAGCAGGACAGAAGATAGCACAGCCACATCTCCCAGATCTCTGTCAGCATTTTTTTCTCTTGAACCTCTAATTAAGATCATTGTCTGCTTTCACTTAGGCGGTGTAATTTCTTTTGGCACAGTTATATGTGAAGGCCACACAGATAGTACAGGAACTAAAAACTAAACAGAAACCTTTACATTTCTGGGTCATATTAAAGTCAGAGAGATGCATGAAGAAGTTCTCCCATGCAGTTTAGCAGTAAGCCTGTCAGACAGAACAACTAGACAAGCCTTTGACAAGTGAGTGATTTCAGTGGCAGAGACACAGTCTCTGTCTATGAAGACAAGACTGTGCAGCTCTGACAGGAGTTGTGTCAGGACAGACAGAAACATCTATTTCAGGTTACTCTTTCCAAACCTTGTATATGCAAAGTTTTGGTACAGACCATGTGTTGCACAATCCTAAGCACAGATTTATTTTGATATTATTTTTACAAGTTCTATTCTTTGCCAAGGTTCAAGAGTCTCGTCTCATTGTCCCAGAAACCCACAGATGTCTTAGGTTCAAATTCAGTGCTGTTGACTATTCCATCAAACTCAAAGACATGACAACCTATATTAAATCCACTTAAATTCTCTGCATCATCTAAATCAATATAATTATGGCCTGAATTAGTCAGCTGGTGGCCTGTGTAGTGAATTCATTACACATGGATGCAATATGCTGTTTCTGTGCTGAACACTTTGGTGGTTTTGAGTTGCAGTATGCAGTATAAATAACAATTATTTAATTTCTCTTTGATTCTCAGCTGCAGGCTTTATGGTTGAGAAGAGGAACAAATGAATCTAGAAATATTAATTGACAGACATAGGAACCTCCTTTCATTGAGTCAGCATCAGGGCATGTGCATGGTTATCCAGGAGCATGAGGACTGAGCGTGTAGGATGTGCTTGGAGTGTCAGTAAAGTCACAATTATTTCCTGTCTGAAATGCCAGGTGGATGATGTTGTCTGCCTGTGTCAGGTTGCTTCTTTCCTTCACAACCAAATGTAAACTCTCCCTTTTATTAATAGGTTTTAAATCACCAGCTTCAGTTGTTCAAGGAGCTGATCTTTTACTTTAACTGCTTCCATTACGTTGCGCTGTCAGTGTTTTCCTGACATCAGGAGTTGTGCTTTTTCCACTTGCTGGCTGAGAAGGGATCAAAATACCTGCCATGAAGTTTCAACAGAAGCACATACAGTTGCTTTGAGTTGGAAGGGACCTTTAAATGTCATCTAGTGCGATATCCTGCATCAAGCAGAGACGTCTTCAACTCAGAGTCCTGGCCAACCTAATCTTGAATGTTTCTGGGGATGGAGTACCTACTACCTCTCTGGACAAGCCTTACCAGTATTTCATCTGCCTTATTATAAACAAATTCTTCCTTCTATGTAGTCAAAATTTCCCTTCTTTTAGTTTAAAACCATCACCTCTTGTCCTGTTATAACAGGTTCTCCAAGAAAAGATTGTCCCCATCTTTCTTACACTCTCCCTTTAGAAGCATTGTCTATGCTGGGATGACTTTGGATACTCTAAACATTCATAGATTTCAACAGCTACTGCCTTAAGACTGACTCTACCATGTAATGACAGAACAAATCAACCTTGTCTCATCTGGCTGGGCATAAGTTGCTACCACAAGGGCTTTAGAACGTGTACTGAAGTAATGTATTTAAATCTGGAAGTTTACTTAATGATGGACTCTGTAGTTACAAGTCAGATTCCATGTGGGCTTGTGGCTGGTTGATGACAATTTTAGGAATCTTCCAAAGCTTAGAAGTGGTGTTAAATTATGATTTAGTCAATTCTACAGCTCCAGTATGGGGAACCAGACATATCTGGCCCAGTAATCACAGTATCATAGAATCATAGAATGGTTTGGGTTGGAAGGGACCTTAAAAATCATCTAGTTCCAACCCCGCTGCCATAGACTGGGACAACTTTCTCTAGACCAGGTTGTTCAAGGCCCTGCCCAATCTGGGCTAAGATGTTCATCTTATGACATTGTAGGCTTATTGGAAGCTTCATCATTGCAATGTTGGTACATTCATTCCGTCCTTACTGAAGCCAATGGCTCCAAAGAGCACTTGTGTTAACAGGATGCTCTCAAACTGCTTGAAGATTTAGTCAGCTTTCACTGAAAATACAGGCTATCCTGTAAGCACAAACACCTGGAGTGAACAGTAAACAGAGTTGTTCTTCCAAGAAAGCAGAACAAGGCCAAAATGAGAGACAGAGCAATGGACAGAAACACTGACCTGAGCAGCAGCCCTTTCTGGGGTCTTTGGGCTGGTCTGCCAGCATTATCTCATCCTTTTCAGCATTTTCTATCAGCATGGCTGTGAAGGGGGTAACAATATGATGGTCAAGAGACATCTGTAGGATGGATTTGGTGATGTTCCTCTTCAAAGCTGCAGTGGGGGCTGTGTTTCTGGGTGGTAAGTGAAACAGAAGACACTGTTAGCAGCTCTGCAGGGCAGCCCTCATGACAATACCTCCAAAGAGTGATCAAAGAGCCAAAGTGGTAGGTGTCTTAAGGGAAAGGCTAACAGCCTGTGGGAATGTACTTTCCATAAGACAGACTGTTTTTGGCTTTTGTGGACTTTGATCTGGACTCAAAGAAGCTCAGTCCATCTCCTGGTTTTGGAAGGAGACCTCTTTCTTCTGCAGGGGGGATTCACCCTGAACCACTCCATAGGTTTTAGTTATGCTCTATAAAGGAAATCTCCCACTCATTTCATTTAGCCCCACAGCCACGCCTGCTTGACCCCTATTGCTTTAATTAACTGCTTCCAAACTCTATTCACTGATATCTGTGAGTGCTAAAAGTAGGAGAAATATGCTGAAGAGACCATCTATCTTTATTTTTGTTTGTTTACCATTTGAAACCTTGAGGGCACCCTCATGGCTGTGGTCTTGGAAAGAAACAGGTTGCTTTCTAGTATCTTCCTTCCCCTTCCAGATCACATTTCTCCTCACCTTTCTGCCAGCATCTGGTTGACAGTCAGATAGGCCCACAGCTTCTTAGTGAATTCAGGATCTGCATATCTGTCTTTCTTCATGAAGCCATCCAGTTCTTCAACGTCTCTCAGGGTCTCCATTACAAGCTCTGCATTTGCCTACGCAGTCATCAAGAGATAAAGATAATGGAGGATGAGCCAGGAGAAGGGGCTGTTTTTCACTTAACTTCTGAGCATGGTTGCCATTAAGCCTTTCTGGCTCTGCCCATGGTCACTTCTAGCTCAGAAAGTCCCAGCACTCTTTGCCTAGCTACCATGGGGAGGAGAGCGGTAGCAAGAAGGTCTTCTGTTAAAGATACTTTAGTGACAGTAGATTAAAATAGGTAAAGGAGCTGCCAGCAGTAGCTAAAGAGGCTCCACATACCAAAAGAAGAGGTTCTTAACAGCCCTCTGCTGTTCTCCCCTCAGGCTTTTTCACTGAGGAAATTTCAATTTTTGCTGAGGAATATGAACCAAATTCTGCTTTCTCCTGAAGAACCTTGGACCGTAGTGTTTTGGCAGGAAAGGGTACTGAACATGTTTGATTTTTTCCAGTGACTAACAAAAGACAACTTCTAAGCCTTGTAAGAGTGCAGATATTTTAGTTCTTCCTCAGAAAGAAGAATCTAGGTGTAGTATTCCCACCCCATCCCACTCCACCTGAAAGAGCAGCTGTGAAGGGTAGAGAATGAAAGAACTGTGCTAGGACTTGACACACATTAGACCCATCAGCTTGAGCTTCCCAGCAGTGGGAGGTTCAGCAATAAAAGAAACTACCTTAGAGGATCTCTCTTGTAATTCACAAAACATGAAGGAGGACTCAACATCCTTAGCCTGGTTTGCAATTGAATGGTACATTTATTAGGAAGAAGTTCCTCTGGCAAGCTGTAGGGTGCAGGCAGTGACTGTGTCTGTACTTGAAGCTAGTGTGAAACACGGTTGGACAAAGTTCACTCACTTTGCTCATGGTCCCACTGAGAACCCAAGTGGATAAAATACTCTGCTGGCAACAACCTCCAGCAAGGAAATTGTACTCACAAGTGAACAAACCAGCCCAAACCACAGGAACAGGTATCCTAGGGACACCTTCACTCACTGCTGTCGCTGTGACAATGCTTTCCAAGTGCTGCAGGTTTTCTGTGTCGACCTTCCCAGCCACTACTATCTCTGAGCCACCAAAGTAGTTGTGGAAGCTGCTCTGTGTGACATCTGACACTGACTCCTGTGGGTAGTTGAACTGAATCTTCTTCAGGAGTGGAGTGGAGACCTGGTTGTAGAAATTCTGAGATGGAAGGAGATAGAGAAGTGAGTCTGCTGTACATAAACCAAACCTACCTGCATGAGCCGCTCTTACTGAAAAGACAGCAGATGACAAAACCTGGAATCCTAATGGATAAGTGGGATTTTCCTTGTTCCAGAGAATGCAGACTTCTTTATACTTAGACCTTAGTACACTTGTAAAGGGATACAGCAAGAAGACCTTGTTCAAGTCCTGTAGAAGTCAATGGCTGACTTCTGACTGTCAGCTTCCGTACTTTGAGTACACTCATGGGCTGTGCTCTTCCTAGATCTAAATGCTTGAGCACAACTGCATATGAGTCTGAATTTGTTATCAGGTTGGTCAGCTCTTGGCTACTGTATCAGACACACAGCTGCTTCTCACCCACTTTGTTGCAAAACTCTGACCTTATCTCACTTGTATCTGTTTTTGCCCTTTTCTGACCTTCTTGTACCTGGCTGATGAGAACTGGGATGTGTGCACAGCTGGGCTTGACATATGGGACCAGAGAAAGAAAACAAGTACCCATATGGTGCTGTGGGTGGAGACTATCTCATACTGAGGGGATGCACTCTTGCAGCTGCTCTGCTTGGCCAAACACCATGTAGTATGTCCTGGCATATCTCTGTGTGTCCTACCACACCTGTGATAGGAAAGAATAAGTATGAGGAGTCTGCATAGGTGATCATAGAATCATAAAGCATTTTGGGTTGGAAAGGACTTTCAGAAGTCATCTAGTCATCTAGTTGAACCTCCCTGCAGTGAGCAGGAACAGCTAGATCAGGTTGTTCAGATCACCAAGCAAACTGACCTTGAATCCTTCCAGGGATGGGGCTTTTACCACCTCTCTGCACAATCTGTATCAGAATCTCACCACCCTCATTGTAAATAATTTCTTCCCTAGACTGAGTCTGAACGTCCACTTCTTTTAGTTTAAAACTATCACCGTTGTCTTGTTGCTGAAAAGTCTGTGCCCATCTTTCTTCTAGACCTCTTTTAAGTACTGAAAGGCCAAAATAAGGTCTCTCTGGAGCCTCTTCATCTCCAGGCTCAACTGGTGATGAAACCAGTAAATAGAAACACAACTAGAATGCAACACTTTTTGTGACGCCTGCACTATGAACCTACAGTGACTCTGTTCTTGCTAGTGGAATTGCCCAGCTCCACAGCTGTAAACAGAACTGGAGATTTTCAGACACAATGGGCCAAAAACACACCTTCATTTGAGCAGAGGTTTCCTGGTTTCCAAAAATCCTGTGGGCCATGCCACGGTTGTCAGTGGCAATTCTCTGCAGGAAATCGTAATCAACATCAAACCCAATCCCAAGGCAGAAGAGAGAGAATTCATCCTTTATGCTCTGCTTCACATTCTTCTGGATCGCCGTCAGCTTTAGCTCACCTTGGAGACACACAAAGGGTGACATCCATCTGAGCAACAGAGGAAGCCTCCATCAGGATAAGCACACTCATGCTCTTCCAGTGTCTCTGATTCTCTCGTAACACAAGAGAAATCTAGACAACTAGCTCAGGTGCCAAATCTCCATTTTGCACTGCCTACAGTGACATCAAGCTTCACCTGGATGGAGATTAACAAATCATTTCCACTGCAGATGATTCCTTTGGGCTTTTTTTTTTTTTTTTTTAAATCTGACACATTTTCTTAGTGTATCCAGGGCTCTTATTAACTTCCTGGGGAGCTTGTAATTATAGCAGCATCTAGACTTCTACTGGAATTGGGGCTTCAAGCTCCTTGCAGGTTAAGATGTCCCCCAAAAATGTCTTTACTATGTTCTGGTGCTTAAGGTATTCTCTGCCACTATTGGGACTGACTTTCTTTTGGGATTTGTTTTTATTGGCAGTCTCTCCTGGGTTGGTATCTTGCAGTAAGAGACTGCTTTTGACCTGTGCCAAAACCAATCCAAATTAATTGATTTTCTACTTTATTTTCCTTATTTTGATGTTACATTCGAGACTGAATAGATCTGTGTGGACTAAGGTCATTGAATGAGGAAATGTTTTTCTAAGGTTGTTGTGATTCTCTTTCCTACAGGGCTTGTGCACCTCTTTAATTACAAGAAGCATTTAACTTGAGTAGGATAATTTGCTCATCTTTTGAAAGCTTCTGTGCAAAGCCCCATGGCACCTATGAAGCTTAGCAAAAGAGGAGCCCAGGTGTTGGAAGAAAAGTGAACAGATTATTTTTACCTTACTTTCAAAGTGTCTATGTGTTGCATGATTTTCTCAGGCTAATCCCTTTGGTCTTTCTTCTCACCTAAAGCAGGTTCCTTACCTACTGTTGGGTCTCCATCAGACACAAATACAATCATGGAGACTGAGTTAGGGTCCAACATGCCTAAGTTTTGGGCTTCATTCAGGATGAATGTGGCTCGGAGAAGAGCTTCGTTGATATTTGTGCCTGTCAAAGACACAATAAAGAAAGCAAATTTGATTCTTGTTGAGTCTCTGTAGAATCCAGATCAGTTCTGAGCTACTACTGGAATTAATCAGATGCTTACAGTACATCTGCTTTCATTCTGCTTCCCTTTCTCATCCCAGGTTATCATCTTCACGTGGCCCTCCCATCCTTCCTCACTAAATCCAGAGGGAGCATTTGTGGTGTTGAGAGCTACTTGTGGGGAGTGGCAGCACGTTTGCAGGCAGGTGACTGAATGAGAACATGAAGAAACTTTATTTTCTGGAATTGCCTGTCCTTAGACATTTGGGTTAGAAAAGAAGAGGCGTGTGCTTACTGAGCCTGTCTAAATGTTTGGCTCATGGTGCAGAAGGGACAGAGTAAGAAATTGGTATGAGAGGAACAGGAACAATCAGGAAATAAGTATTTTCTTTGTCAAGAAAGGAAAAAAGAAATGTTTGCTCCAGAGACAGGATAATAAAATGATGCATTACAGACTGTCATTGCTGGATGGGAGCAGGTCTCTTAGTTTATCTGGCAATTCTTTTTTGGTAGCAAAATCTGGATTATGAGGCACTCAGGTCCAATACAATTTTGTAATCCCAGACAGTCTTGGATAAGTCTCTAACATCATGTTGATTCCACTTTACATGTTGCTAGTGAAACCTTCTGTAAATAAAGGTGCTACAGCATCAGAAGACTCAGATGATGGAGAAAGCATCTACACACTACCAGTGTACAAATAAGTGAAGAGCTGAATCAGAAAACAGAACTTTAGAGAGCAACAGACTGAAATGATTGTAAGCCCCTTCTGTACAAATAGCTCAGACACAAACATTTGAAGCACCCAAAGTGCTGTAAGGCTGGAAAAGACAACTGTTCTTGTTTATCAGACAGGGAGTGAAGGCAGAAAAGGGATAAAGAATTTTTCCTAAGGTGGCATTGAGTGGATCATAGGATCACAGACTGCAGCAGATTGGGAGTGACTCTCGAAATTTGAGTTGTTCACGTCCCCTGAATTGAGCAGGGACATCTTTGACTAGATCAGATTGCTCAGAGAACCCTCATTTCACCTTAAATATCTCCAGGTATGGGGACTCCATCACTTCTCTAGCCAATCTGTTCCAGTATCTCACTACCCTTACTGTAATGGTGATTATGATATAGTCTATAATCTACAGCCAGAGGAGACCCTGCTTATGATCTGCTAGACAAAGGAATGAGACAGCTTTGGTCTTTCAAGCTTATTTGGGATCTGTGAGGCTGGAGGGCCTATAGATTAAAAGCATCTCTTCTATGGCCTATGTGTTGTATCTTATTCAGTAGAAGGAAATCCATTCTATCTCCTAACACAATAAAATAGAATCCTCACTCTCCTTTAGCCCTAGAGCATACTTTTCCCATCTTGGGAATCAAAGTTTTCGTTAGGAATACCCTGCCAATTTGAAGGTTGCCTGAAGTGTGATATTCCTGTGATACCTCCACTTCCCTGAGCACCTTGTAATCAAAACCTCATACCCCCATTGGGATGGATTGCCTGGATGTACTTCTTAGCATCTTCAACCTGCGCAGGAGTGGCTGAGACTAGATTATCTCTCCAGCATCGGACATTGTGGTTGAAGTCGATAAGGGAGAACTGATCAGCAGCGCGGAGCTCGCTCAGTATTGCCTTCATGGCCTCAATGGTCTGAGAAGAAGAAGAAAAGATGAGTTTTGCTGAAAACATCTTCTTAACTTGTGACTAGGGGCAAACGGATGCCTCTGACTAATAACTACACTATCACTGCAATCCAAAATAGCACCTTGCTCCTTTTTTGCACTTCTTGCAAGAAGTTGAACTTTTCACCAATGAAACAGAAAAGATGAAATCAGCAAGAACAAACCCATGTGACTCAACTCATCCTTGCTTAACTCCTGTTAACACAGAGTAAGCTGAGACAGAAGTAGTATGTGAGACACTGTGGTTTAGGAGAGAGGAATTGCTTACAGCAGCTCAGGAGCCATAGGTCTGTCATTTCAGCCTGGGCAATATCTATTTGAAGGTGAATCATAGAATCATAG
>WBNM01040755.1:0-17104 GCA_013399055.1 Ramphastos sulfuratus
AGGCTTCCTTATATGTGGAGATAACCTCTTAATGCTTCCTCTGAGACTTCTAAATCCTGGATGGTCGCAAATCCTTGTGCTGGCTGCCAAACAAACCCGCTTGGTTAGGAGAGAAATGTTGACAGGAGCAGTGTCTGGACTGTTACTCCCAACCTTTCCCCCTGAAACAAGCAATGCAGTCAATACATCTAGAAAGCTTGCTTCAAAATACCTATCTACTTTTAAGCTCTTGAAAATAATCTTCCAATAACAAGTCATAAGAGAAAACCTCTTGAAGATCTTCTATCTCCCAAACTAAAAAGTGCACTACACTTTTTGTGCAGTGTTGTGCAACTCAGGAACTAAACAGATGAATAACAATTCTCAGCTTCCAGTATATAGTTTCTTGCAACTCTCACCCTTAACAACTCGTATGCGTAGGGTAGGCACAAATCAATACGACGTATTTACATTGAACAGAGCAACGTCAGAATTCCCATCTGAAAATACTTCTTGAAAATAAATAGTGCATTTAAATTATGTAAATTCTAAGAAATTATTCAGTATCCCAAGATTATATGAAGAAACATTAACTTCATTCTATAAAGTCATAGAGGATTTTTATTCCGCTAATGATACAAGAGTGATCTGAGTACATAGTTATTGTTAACAGCAACCACCCTCCTCACTTCCTCTGAGTAATTAGGAAAAAAAAAAAAAAAAGTAATATTAATTAACAAAAAAGCTTTGGAAAGAGACTTTTCCTTTTCTAACACATTAGAAACGGAGAATAAGGCAACAACTGAGATAAAAATATATCTTGCTTTGCAAATCAAGCTTCTTAACACGCTTCTTAAAAGTGAACTTTCATGCTGAAAAACTGAAAGGCCTTGAAAGAAAAGCTTTAATTACTTTGACAAGACCATGCCTTCTATTTCATTTGATATTTTAAAAGCGCTCCAAAACATACAGAGCAGAATTTATTTTAGTGTTACACATGACTCTCTGTCTTTAAATAACTCCTTTGTATGGCTACAAAGCTTCTACAGCACCCTGCAAGACTGAGTAACATTTAGAAAAATGCCACCTATTTCCATTGCAACCTTTCATATCCTCATATCATTGAAGTATTCTAACCCAACTCCATGGAGAAACAACAGATGGTGTGTGAATATCAGTGTCTTCTGAGTTATAACTATACCTTAAAACACAGGCCTTGCTGTCCCATCTGGTCTTTATGACTATGGAAAGTTATTTTTATTTTTTTTTTTCTACTCAAAAGAAATGACTTTTACTGACCAAAAGCGGCTGATAGAAGACGAGGAAGGTAAAACGCAAGTAATGACAAAAATCATTCCATGAGTAGTTTTAAGTCTTAGAGACACATAAAAACTGCTCAACAGAAACTAGACAGACTGCAATTCTCCTAATTAGAGGAGGGGGGGGAAGGAAGAAAATTAAGTGACAGACTTCTGGACTCATTTTTCATGTTGAACAGAAAATTCACTTTCAAGTTCATTCAATGCTCGATATCCGACTTTGGCCATTTCTTTGGTATTCTGTTCTCATTCTGCAAATTCTAACAGAATTTTAATGGTCATCTTAATTCAAATGAAAGAGCAACGAGCTGAAAGCACAACCAGGACGACACATGCCATAATGTTGCAGAACACATTGGGTCTTAATGATTTCTGGCTCTTTATATTCATTTCTTGTAATGATTGGGGGCATCCGCAAATGCAAACTTCAGTCTGTAGGCCTCTGCTAGTAGTACACTAATTTCTTCATTTCCCCAGTGTACTGTGGGCAAGTTTTGTAAAAATATCAGCAACTCCTAGAGGAAGAGACAAAAAAGAGAAACATTATTGGCTTTTTTTTCCCAAATACCAGTGTAGTAGCAATGTATTACTTATACAATGATTATTTCGTAGCACCTCAGTATGCCAAACAAACCTGAGATCCCATCCTGTAACTCTCATAAAAATACTTGCTATTCAATCTTTCAGTTCAGAAAACAGCTATTAACTGTAGTTAAATTGTAGTTCTTTTCTAGCATTGAGAAAAAAAATAAATTTAAAGGATGTGTAAATACTGTGAGTGAAAAAAAGCCACATTGCCACATGTGTAAATTCTATGTATCTGCACCTGCCCACTTACAAGTATACCACTACTGGTGCCCTTGATCATGGATGGAGACCCCTTGCTGTATTCAAACAAGAACTCTCATTGTATCAGAACTGTTCCACTTGCCTTCTAAGAGGTAAACAGTGTCAGCAAATCCATTTTATAGCTGGTAATTGAGATACAATGCTCACAGATTTGAGTCACCAGAAACGACTGGAAATTTAATTCTGAGTTCTGTCAAGTCCAAAATGGTTTAACACAAGACTCAGTCTTCTTTTACACCAGCCATATTTCCTGCATTATTTTAGCACATGATCACATCTCACACACTTGACAATTCCAACTGAGTTCCAGAAGTTTCCAACTGTTTTGCAAATATTTCTTTTAAAATTCTGTATGCATCTTCTACTTTCGAGATGTTCAACCTTTTAAGATGTTGAACATGCCCAGATCATGTAAGTATCTCTATGCTAAGTATAAACCAGAGGAATATCTACACTTTCTCTTTAAGGAGCTGTAGAATATTAATCTATTTTTTAATACCTTAAATGTTTTATAACCTCTTTATCAAGTGAGTAGGAGGCAGACAGCTACAAAGCGAAGTTGCTGACTACACTGCAGAAGTGCTGTAATTCTCTTCCCTAATTAGTCTTTTCACATACAAAACATGAAGAGAACCTCCTGATTTCTGGTGCTCTGTTTTCTAGGCATGCTTTTTATATAGGCAGTAAACAACTGTTCATGTTCTTTGAACATTAACTACATAGCAATGCAGGTAAAATTAATCAATAGAAGTAATTTCAAATAGTTATTTGAAAAGGTTCTAAAATGTGGATTCTGGTTTTGGTAGAACATGTGCTTTACAGAAGTAACCTGCTATCAGTAAATATGCCCAGTCTCCTGTTGGCCAAAACTCCAAGATCAATGCTGAACTGTGATGCACACAATCAAATCTCACTGACTGCACTTCAAAGGATCCTTCAAAAGGGTTGCTTGAAAAATGTTTGCTTCCTGTCCCATCACTGAATGGTTAAAGTAATACTTTATCTATCTGTGTTGTTGCCTATCTGAAGTATAGTTTGTGGTCCAGGACACAGCACTATACAATTGGATATGCCCTCAGAATTACAGTTGGTTGCTAATTCTGACAGTTTTGAGAAAAACTTCCCAGTCAGTTCAGTTTTCCCTGATATTCTGACTCTCTGGTGCAAAGAGATGATACTTTTCTATCTACACACACAAAATTATAAAATGAATTTCAGTTACTCCCACCTCAATTCCCAGCCCTGATTTCCCACTCTTTCTTGTCTTCTTGCCCTAAAATACTTTCCTATGGGTCAGTTTTTCCTCTCTCTCCTTAAGTTTAGGCAAAATAAATTTCCAAGCAGCCTAAGCCCAGGAATAGAGGTAACGAGAAGCTCACAGGGACAGTGCTGGAACATTGAGTTCTGATGAAGGCACCAAAATTTACCATGACCTGCAGCAGCACAAAGCTTCAGAACCTCATTTTTATGTTGAAACTTGCCAGCTGCCGTTCTGTGAAAGATTAACTACCACAAATTCTCTCCTGACTTCATGCAAATGACAACTCTGAATTTCAGCAGACTCAGAAAGTTGGTTTGTTGACATGAAAGGTCATAACCACCAAGCATTATGAAAAACCCACTTCAGGCCAAACATTAAGTTCATATTTTAAACCTTCCAAAGAAAAGATCACCTGGACAGACCCCTTGTCTTATGATTTAAATTTTAAGCTGCAACAAAGCAGCAAAAGGTTTTCAATGAGTTAGTTTTGCCTGAGTTACATCACAACAAACAATGTGGGATTTTATGATGGGAGTTACAAGGCAATCTTAGGAATAAGTGCAGTCATTAAGCCTGTTTGCATCTTCTAGGTGCTCTATTTTTGCAGGAAAAGAATGAAGGCAATTTGTGCAAATTTGTGTATGTGCAGAGATTTGTGAGCATGTGCATATCTACATTTTTGCATGAATATGTTTGTTAAGATCTACTCTAAAGAACAGGAATAAGCAAGCAGGACTACAATTAAACCTGCAACCATTTTCTTGCTGTACTTTGGATTTCTACAATGTCATGTATGAGTATACAGTCAAATTGTTCTTCATACAGCTTTTGTTTTTCTTCTCCCCTTCTTCCTCCTCTGCACCTGCTTTCGTGGAACAGGGTTGTAGGATCCCTTAGCAAAGGGTCCTGTGATTTCAGGAAACAACAAGGAGCAGAAATTTACATGATTTTATGTGTGTATGAGAGAATTATTTGAGCTTCATCTATTTCATGGTTTTAGAACCATAGAATGGTAAGGTTGGAAGGGACCTCAAGGATCATCTAGTTCCAACCCTCTGCCATAGGCAGGGACACCTCCCACTAGCACAGCTCACTCAAGGCCTCATCCAACCTGGCCTTGAACCCCTCTAGGGAGGGAGCAGCCACAACCTCCCTGGGCAACCTGTGCCAGTGTCTCACCACCCTCACTGCAAAGAACTTCCTCCTATCATCCAGTTTAAATCTTCCCTCTGCCAGTTTAAACCCATTGCCCCTTGTCCTGTCATTGCAAGACCTTGTAAATAATCCCTCCCCGGCCGCCCTGTAGGCCTCCTTCAGATACTGGAAGGCTACTCTAAGGTCTCCTCAAAGACTTCTCTTCTCCAGGCTGCAGAGCCCCAACTCTCTCAACCTGTCCTCATAGCAGAGCTGCTCCAGCCCTCTGACCATCTTTGTGGTCTTGCTATACTGGCACTTGTAATATGAAACAAAAAGGGATAGAAGTTGAGCAGCACTGTATATTTAATCATAAAAAATAAGCAGCAATACAGAGTCAGCACAAGAATGTTTCTATTACACTTAAGAGAACACATTTTAATAAAGTCTCAGACAACTGCCAAGAATCCCTTTTCATTTTCTTTTTTATTGTTATTTCTTTGTATTTACAGTATTTACACATCCTTTTAAATGTATTTTTCTTCTCAATGCTAGGAAAGAACCACAATTCAGCTACAATTAATAGCTGGTTTCTGACAATTATGTTGATAACTGCAATTAACAAATTAGCAGTGAGAAGTAGGAAGGTTATAGGGAGGGATGATGAATGCCAACTTTCATGGAAGTTCTTTCCTTCTGCAAAAGTAACATTCAACCAGCTCTAAGACACAGTAGTTAGTTCAGTGAGTTTTATTAAATTACCTGTTTGCATTGCCAAGACTTCACTGATGTAAATTCATGATTCTGATAGTGGAGAATATTATGTGGTTCAAACCACTACACAGACTCCTGGTGCAAAGTGGTACACATGAATGATGCTGCTTGAGCAGCATTTTCATATTTCTTTGGGCTTCTGTTCAAATAAAATTGGCCTAAGCCAATCCTCCAAACAGTGGAGAACCATAAACCTTCTAGCAGACCTCAGCACTCGTACTTTGAAGAACACCACCTAATTGGATCATCCAGTACAGGATGTACTATTTAAGCTATTCAACAGCTACTGAACAAAACCTAAGCTGTTTCAGCATGCAAATAGAAAGCAGGAGTCTACACTGGTCACACATTTGGCCTGCTACACTGATAGTTTATGTGGCAATTGTACATGCTTTTCAAACTAGAAAATGATGCTACACGTTTGTGAAACAGAGAATTCTTGTAGATGAATGAATTCTGCTATATTAAATTTTGACAGTAAGATGACCATGCTGCATCAAGAGAAGCGTGGCCAGTAGGGCAAGGGAGGGGATTCTCCCCCTTTACTCTGCTCTTGTCAGATCCCACCTGGAGTACTGTGTGCAATTCAGGAGCCCCCACCACAGGAAGGACATGGAACTATTGGAGCGGGTCCAGAGGAGGGCCACAAAAATGCTCTGAGGGCTGCAGCAGCTCTGCTATGAGGACAGACTGAGAGAGTTGGGGCTCTGCAGCCTGGAGAAGAGAAGGCTTCCAGGACACCTTAGAGTAGCCTTCCAGTATCTGAAGGGGGCCTACAGGAAGGCTGGGGAGGGACTATTTACAAGGTCTTGCAATGACAGGACAAGGGGCAATGGGTTTAAACTGGCAGAGGGGAGATTTAAACTGGATGTTAGGAGGAAGTTCTTTCCAGTGAGGGTGGTGAGACACTGGAACAGGTTGCCCAGGGAGGTTGTGGCTGCTCCCTCCCTGGAGGGGTTCAAGGTCAGGTTGGACGAGGCCTTGAGTGACCTATGCTAGTGGGAGGTGTCCCTGCCTATGGCAGGGGGTTGGAACTGGATGATCCTTGAGGTCCCTTCCAACCTTACCATTCTATGATTCTATGCTGGATATTGTCTATTGGAAAATGATTACAAAAATAAACTGTATTTTCTTAAAATCTTCCACATAGCAGTCCCCTTCACAAACATCTGGCTGCTCAAAGATTAAAAAGGAAGTAAAATAACAGCCACTTGTATTGATTTTGTTACATTTACCTCTTTAAAGCACTGAAGGTACATCGTCTTGTAGAACAAATTACATTTTCTAAAATAAACTTACAGTTTTAGAGGTTTGTTTGGAATTGACCCATGGAGAAGCAGATAAAACATTCCTTTCCCCCAGCAGACAAAGCAGAACAGCAGGAGAAATCAGGCACTCCAAGCTTAAGGTTGGAAACCTCAAATCATTCAACTGCATGCTCTTTATTGAACATGCAAAGACTGCATCTTTAATCTATACTACAAAGAAGTAAATGCGTGGATCAAGTCTGAAATAGCACTATTATTGAAGAGTTAGTTTGAAACTCTAGGGATCAGTTGCCAACTCAATAATTTTCATCAGAATTGAATATATGAATAAATGGCAGAGCAATTCATTCATTATCTAAGTCCATGTCTGAGTGGGCATTTTGCCATTCTTAAGGGAAAAGACTTCTTCCTTAACTGCCCATCAAAGTCCAAGACTGATACTGACCAGTGACCATGCATTATAAATCCATGTGAAGTAACTTGCCAACAACACACTAATTGAGTGATTTTCTAAAGATAAGGCTTATCTTTCAGTGGTCTATTACACAGCTTCAAAACTGAGTTAAACAGCAATAAAACTTACATCTTGCTATAAATAAAGTAGAACTTGGCAAATTTCCTCAACTTCTAAAGAAAGTATTTTATTGATGTCTGAATATGGAGCACTCTTTGAAACACAATGTAACCTCCTTCCCCTCCCCCCAAAAAAATAACCCAAAACAAAAACCAAACAAACCCCCCCCCCCACTTTGGATTTAAAGAAATATACAAACCTATTCTAATTAATATTTAAAAACAACCTGAGAATTTTACCTGAACCCACTGAATTTACCATTTACACTTACAAAAGAGCACAGATGATCACAAGAACAGTGACTCAAGAATATTCACTTATTTTTGTTCAGTATTCTTACTTTTTTCTTCAAAAGATAAAGTAGGAACCACTGGAATCTACATGTAAACAAAGCATCCACACTAACTGCTTAAATTAATTTTCCTATTTACATTCAGAATTAAATTATGATACACTCTTTGAAATGTGATGAATCATGAATTGAATTACTACTTACCATAACAAAATAATTAATTATAAAATAGTATATTTCAGAAAATTGAGTCTAAAAAGCAGTATTTGTAAAATATTCTCAAAATAATTATACTTTCTGGTAAGGTTAATATCATGATGCCCCCTCGGTGAGGCATCAGGGCAGGTAGCAGATTATCAGTAGAGCTGGAATTTCCACAATTCTAGTCCACATTTTGGCTGCATCTACAACAAATATGTTCGAAATTACACCCTTTGCGTTTGGAAAACAAAGCACTCAAGCACCACTGAGCTCTTTTACTGCACTGAATAGCAATATTAATCTCTTGAACTTCAAGGTCTAGACATGTGGCCTAGCCTGGCAGCACTTCAGTTCATTCTGTATGTGGCAGCTGCCCTATCATGCCAACTTCCTTTCCTCAATGCCATTCAAGCAGTGGGGACGAATCACAGGTATCTGAGGTAGGTACAACCAGTAACTAATTCTTCTTCTATCGAGTAACTTTGCTAAATTAAAACCATAACAAACTGCACAAAACAAACCACACAACTACTTCAAATTAATGTTTACTTATACCTCTGCTTAAAATGTAAGGAAAGGAATATTTTCAAAATGTTAAAAACCTCAGCATGAAAACACAGCCTGATTACTTTCCTGACTCAGTCTTGACTGGCCAAGTCTGCTCTGAGAAATCGCAAGTCTCCGTCTGCTAGAGCAACAGTTGGGCAAAGAAGTACTACCCACACTAGAGGATGCTCAAGGTGCTACTTAGATTTGCTTCTCCCTCCCATCAAATACAAGGAAAAAGCTTTTAGCACAAGGCCACTAGCACAGTTAGGGGGCTACAGCAGATGTTATACTAGGAGAGTGTAAGAAAAACATGGAATTTTTCTGCTGGGAGAAAAGAAGGATAACATCTAGAAGGAGTTTCCACTACGTACCATGAAGGTTATAAAGAAGAAAGAATGGCCAAGAGGGAATGGTAACAAAGTTGTAAGAAAAAAGTCCTTTTTAAAAGAGGGTGCTTGAGCAGCTTGCCAGGGAAAACACAGAATTCGTCCACTGGGATTTTCATAGCTCACCTGGACAACCCCCTTGTGATGGTTTGGGTGTTCCCTGCCCCCCACACTTTGTAAAACCACCCAGACTAGACTCAGTCGGCTGGAAGTTAAGGACTGAAGCTATATTTATAGCTTAGCACAATATACAAGCAGATATATACACAATATACAGGAATATTTACAGAAATATGCAAGGTAAAGGTAATACAGAAACACAACACCCCTCCCAGAAATCAGAGTCCCCAGGAGGGGCTTCCAACCACCCTTCCACCTTCTCCCCACCCCTATACCTTACCCTAAGGTTTGCCTTACGTGCAAGGTGAGTTTGGAGGATTGGCCAGGGGGGTTAGAAGGAAAGTGGTTAGTAAGGCTACTCAGCAGAGAGGAGAAGCCAGAAGCTAGACAGCCTGAGAGTGTCTGTGCCCGAGTGTCTTATCTTTGTTTTGTATTCTTTTCTTACACATCTCAGCAAGCCTGAGTGAAGTACACATCACCATTGTTTGCTTTTCGCAGCCTATAATTTTCTCTATTAAAATATTCCAATTAGCCTCAAACCAGCACACCCCTGAACAAGTTGCTCCAGTTCTTGACGCTAGTCTGCCTTTCTGCACTGTGAACCTCCCTTCTACACTGAAATTTTCCAGCACTTTGTTTTTGTAAAGAACATGGGCTTTGTTAGAAAAGAAATCCGTAAGTGAATAAAAAAAACCTGCTAAATGTATTTAAATTCATATGTATTCTAGAACTGTCCTATCCACCAATTAATTGAGGCTAGACAGTGGTATACTTGCTGGAAAAGCTGTCATAATAAAAGCACCTTCAGAAGTCAGGAAAGTAAAAGAATGAGGTCTCTGCTATAAACAACATTGCTAAGCAATGGCTACTGCCAGATATGAAATTATTCCTGAGGGAAAAATACCTTATCACACAACTCCTAAGACATACATCTAAAAGAAAATACTGGATATATAGATATCTAAAAAAGAAAATTATTTCCACAGCCCTTATTTTTCAATCTATTCCTCAGTTTCCTCTAAAATCAAAATGGCCATGCTCTGTTCCTTGCAATCTAAATCAAAACCGAATACTAAAAAACCCTCACAAAACACATTTTTAATAGTTACTATGAAGCTACCAGCCTCCTTCTCCTCACTGAGCTTGTAACACAATGAAATCTCAGCCCACTAAAAAAGTCTTCTAAAAAAACCTCCAAATCCAGAAGAAAAAGACAGTAAATTTTATCATGCTTTGAAATCTGGTTCATTAGCAAGTCCCTTTATAGTACGAAGTCTGCTGTAATCCTTTTAATCAATAGTTTTTAGGAGCAGAGTTGGCAATAATTCTGGTTATTTGGTAACAGCTTTCTATAGTTGTTATACTATTTATTGTCATTCCCACTCTAATTGTGTATGTGGATCTTATACAATCATAGAATGGTAAGGTTGGAAGGGACCTCAAGGACCATCTAGTTCCAACCCTCTGCCATAGGCAGGGACCCCTCCCACTAGGACAGCTCACTCAAGGCCTCCTCCAGCCTGGCCTTGGACTCCTCCAGGGAGGGAGCAGCCACAACCTCCCTGGGCAACCTGTGCCAGTGCCTCACCACCCTCACTGCAAAGAACTTCCTCCTAACATCCAGTCTGAATCTCCCCTCTACCAGTTTAAACCCATTGCCCCTAGTCCTGTCGTTACAAGACCTTATAAATAGTCCCTCCCCAGCCTTCCTGTAGGCCCCCTTCAGATATTGGAAGGCTACAATAACGTATCAGAACAGTAAAACCAATTATAGAACAAATAACATGTTGATAGTTTAATAAAACATAAAATTGTTATTCTAATGAGCAGAGCACAAAGATCTCTTCTGTGATAATCAAAGCAATTTATTTACTTTGAAAACTCAGTTCAGACTTCTTTGTGTGAATTATTGAAAACTTCAACTGCAGGTTTTTTTAAACAGAAGAAACTTAACAGAACATAAACTTCAGTAATAGAATAGTGGTTTTTTTTACTTCTTGTTAATATAAAAATAGTAATAACTAAAGTTAAAATCAAACTTGAACATACTGAGGAAATTAACAGAGTTAGTTTTTAACATCAAAACTGAGAACCAGTCTATTAATTTAGTAAATAAAGACAGTCCTAAAATACAGTATTTTTCTATGAGAGTTGTTAATCCTCCTGCTGCTAACTGCAAAGTAATTATGGTCTGAGTACTTCTGGTCTAACACAGCTCTATTTTGTAACGATAGGTAAAAGCTGCAATCTTACTACATTTTATGATCATGAACCTTTTGGTATTATACTTTAGGACTGCATATAACTAAATGGAAGGTAAATTAACTTTATACATAATCTTTCATTATTCAATAAGAAATTGCTAACAGCTATATTTTGAACAAGTACTGTATCTGTTACACAATATGAACACATATGAAAGGCTGCAAAATGTACACTGGCACTTTGATGAAATGCTTCTTTAGGAGAGTTATTTGTCCTTTCAAAAGTTACACTTGAAATTTTAGAACATAGCACCCACTTTTAAAGAACTAATGAAGTGCAACACTACTAAAATTTATTTAGACAAATTATTGAAACAAGATAAGAAGGAAACCAATTATTGCCAGAAAAAGAAGTCCATTTGTCTTGTTAGATAATATAAACCAGAAATAAACCATATGCATTCAAGGAATTAAAAATGTTTGTATGATTTTTATGGGAAATTGTATAATGTGGTGCTAGAGGCAGCCATAATTGGACAATGATTCAAATTTCTTTTACTGACCACTATACAGGAAAAAAGAAATACTTAATATAGGAGTGGACTGAATTACTATTTCACTTCCAATATTTTTTTTCACTTGGTCGTCTTTGGGATTGTCAAACATGAAAGGGAGAAGGAAAAGGTGACATGGATGGTTAGTATCAAGCAAGAATCCTATCTGTGAATCAGTCCCTCCTCTGCATTGCACAGTGAAGCAGAAGGATGGGCCCAAGCCGCTGCCTGCATCCGACCCTTTAATAGTTGCAGTAGCCAAGCCAGTAATGTGCTGTGCAATGCGAACCTCTCATCCTCTTCCCACATACTTAGGATGAAGGATACCTGCTGCTTTGGGACTTAGCCAAGCTCAGTCCAAATCCTCCCCCTTCAGCCTGTTATCAAAGTAGTGACAAAGGCACTGGCTGGTAACATGAAAGCACAGGTCCGGCACATACTGCAGCACCAGGCTGACCTTGCTCGGTTGCTTTAGAGCTACTTTTCCCTTCTCTCTGCCCCTCACTGTTGATATGTAATGCACCAAATAAGTAGGGCTCTATCTCTGAGACGAGCTCTCTCTTCTTCTTTGAGTTTTTCTCTTTCACTTCACTCAGTAATATCCCCTATGCTGCTGTCACTTCTTATTTCTCTATCTGTCCTAATCTGCTACGTGGAGTTGCAAATAATGAGCTCCATCTCTGGAGTACTGTGTTATCTTCTTAATTACCTATGTCTAGGAGTCTGAGAAAACATTTCTTTCCTATTGGGCACTGCTGGAATTGAGAAAAACAAGACTTCAAAATATAATATTAAAGAGACAGTAGGAAGAGGTTACCTACTGCAGGTTAAGAAGCATTTGCTGCAGATACAGGTTAAGAGGCATAAATGGACCTGGATCCTTTGGCAATACAGCTCCACTGCTTCCTAAGCATGGAAAGCTATGAGCCATGGTACACAGCAACATAGGCAGCAATGACTGAGATAGAAAAAAACAGTCCAGTTTGGATACTGAATGCTCTAATGCCCTTCATGTTCCTGTAATTTCAAAGATTACGGGTGAACCTAAATACTGATAAGCACAAGATGAGGGAACACTGGTTTATCTATGCTAAGTGCTAGGAGCATTTAAACCTGCACTGTACACAGTCTGAAGGTTTTAGGAGAGATATGTCCTTGGCAAATCATAAATCAGTGTCATTTAAGAACTCTCACCTTCAATGTGAAAGTCTACATCCTCTCCTGTGGCAGTTTAGAGGAAAGAAACAAATCAACCCAACCCTAACATTTGCTGAAACAGTGAACATCTGACTGTATGAATTCAATGCTAATTTTGATTCTTTTTCCCCTGGACATTTCTTTATTGCACTTTGTTTAAATCATACATCTAGACTTCCTTTCCAAAGAATGGCCTATTAAATAATCATTCTTTTTAATTTTGAACTTTCTTACTTACACATGACATCTTAACCAACAGACAGCAGCATACTGTCATGGTAGGCCTAAATAGGCAAAAATAGGCTGATACGTGTCCTGGTTTGCCCAGACATGTTTTTTCTGCTCTCCCTCCTTCTGCTATGGGGAGAAGCAACCACAGGAAAGAGGACAAAGAACCTGGAGTCATTGAGTCTAAGGACCCTGGTTTGCTCAGACTTGTTTTGCTCTTGTGGTAAACAAGGTACATACACTAATTTGTGTCCAAAGGCCCATTAGTCTCGAGCTGTATTGCTAAAAATAGAGATGAGCAGGTAACACAATGTGCTCTGCTGTTGTATTCGTGCCTGCTGCTGCCTGCTGCCGCCATTGCTCTCTGCTTCTGGCAGTGTTCTGCCTCGCTACCTCATTGTATCCTGGAAACTGCCTTCCTTGAGTTTACCAGGAACAGGCTCTAAATGCCTCCATGCGATCAGCCTGCATAGCCAGCATGACATGTGTGCTAGGACTGCACATCATAGGACATCCTGCCTACACCTGAAAGTCTCCTGCCAAGAGGGGAAGTTCTGGAGGTACACAGATCACCCAGAGGAGCCAGGACCAGGTCAGAGATAGTCTGCCTCCTTTCCCCAGCACCCTGTGAAGCCTGGGAAGAATCAGAAGTCTCAGTGGCTGATAAGACAGTAACAGAATTCCCTGAAAGCATCTGGGTACTGTCTGAAGCTGTAGTTAGTCCCAGGGAATTGGGAGTCTAATATTTTGTGAGTAAATACTTAAAGCTTCTTGTAATTCACTAATTGCCTTCTGCCATGAGCAGAAAGGAGCTTCCTGAGTCCATCTAGTGGCTAAGTATACTGACTGCAAGAACCTTCTCTTCCAGTATAATGTTTGCATTTGCTAGTTATCTCTTAAAAGTGTTCTAGTTTTGCCTGTTCCCTGTGTGTATAAGTATCCAAACTGTGCGTTTCCAACCTTGTAAATAAGTTTTGTGTTGAGATTTAATGTCAATAAGCAGTTTTCATAGCTATTAACAATCTTTTCTTGGGTATCAGAATTAATATCGATTTTTAATTTTGCATAATTCGTAACACAGAACTTGAACAGCATGAAACATACTCAGAACAGTATGAAACTAACTAAAGAAAGAAAAGTTCAGTTTATTCACAGTTCTGTAACTAAACTCACTGAATCTTAAAATGGATATAACAAAATAATCTAAATAAGTAAACAGTTAATTTCTCCTATCAGTTTGCATTCAGTTAGTCAAATGTGCAGTGATTTTCAGCAAGTATATATTTTTTATCCTTTGACTCAAATAAATAAAGAAATAAAATTCATACATACATTTTCTTATTCTTCAACCGAACAATCTCACATTAGTCTTCTGAAAACATACAGAAGTATGCTATTCTTACAGTTATTTCCACATTCCTAATCAGAACTTTATAGAAACACATCTTAATATTCTGAAAATGAAAGCTTATGAAAAGTTGATGGTTTTATCATTCCCCTTTCATGTTTTTCTTTTCATGACTACTGAACAAGATTCCTGGAATCAGCATATTAAACCCTCTAAAACAGCAATTAAAATCTTGTTTCATCCAGTATGGATCTCTTACACAAGTCATTAGCAACCTTAATTGCTACTCATAAAATATGTGGTTCTAAAGAGAAACTGTGCTCGCATAGATGAAGAGAAGATTTACATATTCATTTACATAGGTATGAAAATATATAAATTAATAAGGTTTAAAATACATTAAAGGACCACATCTTAGCTAATACTGTAGGTAGCCTTATGTCCTGTTCTCAAATTCAAACAAAAATAAACAAAATAAAACCACGAGTAATTGCCATCCTAGAATCATAAAATGGTTTAGGTTGGAAGGGACCTCAAAAATCATCTAGTTCCAACCCCATGCCATAGGCAGGGACACCTCCCACTAGAACAGGTCACTCAAGGCCTCAACTCTAAATCTTAAAACAGGAAACAAACTTTCATGTTAGAGCTTTCTTAATGAAACCTACTATCTACATGTTATTATATACAAGTTCATAAAAGAAGGACATAGACTTAAAAAAACCCAACACATTGTCACAGAACCTAAATGATGTTCAATTATATAAAAACCCATTTTTGTAATGGCTTTTTATTTTCAACTGTCCTCACTGTTTTGAAATCACATGCACATGAAATAGAAGTTAAGATTCGGATACAGAATACTCAATATTCAAAAAGGAACACTGATAGAAATTCACAGTAATCAGTCAGTCAAATGAAACCAGTCTTGGATTCTTCCTTCTAAACTAGAGAAAATAGAACTTGTAATTTAAAAACCTAGGCTGAAAAAGGAATATCCCAGGAAATGTCCACAAAGATTTCTCAGTTCTCCATCTACACAGAGCACAACAGTCCTGAATCACTTTGATAATACTTTTTTCCATATTGTCTTATGAAATACTTCTATATTGTTGCTATAAGTTTACTTCTTACACACCGAAATAGAAATCATTGCAAATATTTTTTTTAATCCAACAAACTCCATGCACTAGCTCCATGCAAAAAGCAATAAATAAAGGAAAACTAATTCAAATATCCAGAATATAAAAAGTCATGAAGATCAGCAATCATTGTTAAAAAAAGAAGGAAGGAAAAAAAAAATCAAACCAAAAAATTTCATCAAAAAATACAACTAATATTGCTGCAATTATGGCAGAATTTAATTTCTGAAATTAGTTGCTGATCATTAAGTTGCTGCATTCTATCATCATTTTCTGTAGGCAAGCAAGATGGAAATATTTGTAGGGCAGATCCCAACAGAAAATTTGTAATTCTGTCTATCTATGAAGGCTATGTTCTACTCAGTCTTCTTGGTTTGGTTTTCCTGATCATGATTTGGCAATGCATTTTACATGGAACAGTCTCTACAGCTCCAAATTCACATATATTCCTCTTTCTAAAATGACTTAAATTTTAATAGTCTAGTATAGTTAAAAGCCCAGCAAAAAAAAAGAAGAAAAAATTGAAAAAAATCCAATTTAATATAATAAGCCACAGGTACAAGAGTGTAGCAAATGTTTATAGGTTTCAGACTTAAAGAAATTAGTACATTTTGACAAAAATATATTTCCGACTGCAAATTGTTCTGAGTAAAATCTCATCTTGTTAAGAAAACGTCTATTAAGAACTGCTGATGGAAAACTGCCTGTAAATATATCTAAGTAGTGCTGTCTGAGTACAATAAATATGTCACAATGCAATAGCTAGTTAAACTAGTCTATTTTAAGAAGCAAAAAATACCCTGAACGTAATTCAAAATGAATACTGTCAGTATCCTAGCAATATAGGACTGAAAACAGCTATTTCTATTGCATTGTTCAATCAACCACAGCACATGAAGCCAAATATAGTTGTTTTGTTCTGAATAATAAATGAACATTTCCTACTTGCCATGTCAAAACTCACAAAGAATCTGTGCACCCCTAACAGACTTAAGGATATCAACACAGAAAAACAATGGCTTGGTGGTAGAACTAAATGACCTGCATGAAGCTATCATACTTTTAAGGACAGACAAAGAACCACCCCAAAGTTCTGTCTCTACATCGACAGAGAATTTGGTAAATGAAAATGTTAAAGTTAACCTGAGAAGCCTCACAAAAATCAGCAACACCTAATCTGAAAGTCTCTTCAACTCTGAGGAAAACGGCATTGTTTATATTTGCCATGACAGGTGGAAGAGGACTGTGTCATGGTAGGCCTGAATAGGTCAAAATAGGCTTGAACATATCCTGGCTTGCCCAGACATGTTTTTCTGCTCTCCCTCTCTCTGTTTTGGGGAGAAGCAACCATAGGAAAGAGGACAAAGAACCTGGAGGCACTGAGTCTAAAGACTCTGGCTTGTCCAGACTTGTTTACATCTTGTGGTGAACAAGATACACACACTTTGCTTATGCCTGCCTCGTGCAAGGCCTATGTTTTTCCCAAATTTGGGTAAATCAAGCCTATGGCTTCACTTAAGATGGTCAAGTTTGGCTAACTGCCATTCTGACTGGCTATTCTGTGTCCAAAGGCCCATTAGTCTCAGGCTGTATTGATAAAAAGAGATGAACAGGTAACAATGTGCTCTGCCGTTGTATTTGTGCCTGCTGCTGCCACCACTGCTCTTTGCCTGTGATTCTGCCATTGCCTTCTGCAGCATTATGCTAAGCTATAAGCTAGCTCTG